>SPJY01035105.1:934368-962278 GCA_005191435.1 Raddia distichophylla | reverse complement strand
CCGCGCCGCCGGAGGCCGGCCTCCACGCCGCCGGCCTTGACCAGAGCAGCCGGGCGCGAGAAACGGGAGGAAGGAAAAGGGAGGAAAGGAGGAGGGGAAGGGATGGCCGGCGGCGAGCTAGGGCTCCGGTGGTGGGTTTGGGGGTGGGTTGGGGCGCCGCCCGTGTCGCCCAGCACAGGACGACGCGGGGGCCTCCTCATCATTGGGGGTGGGTTTGGGGGTTTGGGGGTAACATTCTAGCTTCTTGTCAAAGTGCGAGAAGTTTGTGCCCTGCGGTGTGAGCAAGGGTGGATGAAGTTCTTGTGCCAAAGGTGTAAGATTTTTGTGTTTGCATAATGAACCTTGACCTAGTTGATGAGGGCTCTTCACCGCCGCATGCAGGCCTTTGCTACCATGGAGTGTCCAAGGCAATGGTGTCAATTTAAGTAGATCGTGTAGCTCCTTCTCCAGGATGGAGAGAGCACAGTGCTCTAAAAAGCATCGTCCAACGTGAAAAATGAGCTCTTTGATAATGGATAGATATAATATGATAAGAAATTTGGCGACATCACAATTTGGTAAGACAGGGCTCAACAAGTCAACGAAAACAACAGGAGACACTATTATTTCATCTGTTGCATTACAGTAGTAATTTGTTTGCAACAATAATCTAATGCGGTATTCGATCGTGTCTGAAATTCAAAACAAACATGTGTGGGGTGAACTAATGCAACTACGCTCTCATTTATGCTGCAGCAGCCATGACACATGCATTTGCTTGACTGCAGATCCCAAACTACCACAAGTACATCGATCAGATTTATGCTGCGGCCATGATGCATTCAATTGCTTGTTTGCAGATGCCAGTCATTGTTGCTTCTGGTCCATAGACCTGCAATGGATTATGACACAAAACACAATTAGCTCATCGGTGCGGATGCCAGACTGCCCATGCTGAGACACCAACAACAGAACGGTGGATTTACTCTTTCACATCTAGTTTCTTCAGAGAAAAGAATTTTCACAGCAATGAAAGCAAAGGCTTATATGCCTGTCTAGAAAACATTAGATAGGTACCTCAATGGGAACACCCAGCTCTGCACCAAGCTTACGCATTTTAGCCAGTCCAGTTTGGTAATTTGGTCCACCTCGCCGAACATAAATGTTCATTCTTGCAGCCTTCAACTTGGATTCCTAACAGTAAATTAAATGAAGTAACAATCAGAATCAGGTAATGAGACAAATAAATGTGGAACTGCTGCCAGAGAAAAGAACACATTAGCCAGAATTCAAAATTGAGTGGTCCTATGTACCTTCTCTCGTAAAGCCCGGATGATACCATTGAATGTGGCAGCAACATCAGTGAAGTTAGCTATGCCACCTCCAATGAGAAGCGCTCTCTTGCGGCCATCAGGATCAGCAGTTGCACACTGCATTGAAGATTATGGTTAGCTGGTGAACCTTCATGTAGAAAATAGCAGTGCAATAAAGGGTATGCTGAGTGCTTACGTCAAGTACTACTCTAGCGTACTGCAGAACCTCCTCCTCATTGGGAGCACCGCTGTACTCCGCATAATTTCCTAGCTCTGAAGCATATCCCAAATCTCCAACCTGGTAAACAAGCAAACTTAATTTTGTATAAAAGACTAATTTCAGGCCAGTACATGGTAACATGAATTACTTCCAAAATCAGACAAACACTCATGCTTACTGTATCAGCGTATATGACACTAGCACCACCTCCAGCAACCATTGTCCAGATTCGGCCTTTTGGATTCAAAACCGTGAACTTTAGCGATGCGCTCGTCTAAAAGAATGCCAATGCCTTATCAAATTCAGCTCATAACTCAACAAGACATAATTCAGTGCCAGTACTCATATTTACATTCACTTGCAAATGTAAAGTGATGATGATATATTGGAAACACATACTTCAAGGGGGAAATTGAAATTACAGAAGTGCAATTTCAGATGTGGATACCTTCTCATCCAATTCATGAATAAAACTTTCTGTCGGGCTGAGAACTCTTCCAAAAGGTAGAGGGAATTCTATGTTCCCCCACCTGCACATTGACGTGTAAGATTCGTTTTCACGATCACACCAAGATATTGATTGATGAGGAAGCATGAAACTCACTTCTTGAAGTTCTTGAAAGCTGCCGTGTCATCTAATTCTCCTCTCATATCAAGAGGATATGGCTCCCCATTCACCATGGTGAATGGGTTCATCTCTAGAAATGAAAAATCCAAGTCTGCAAAAAAAAGCAGCAGATACATGTAAATATGATGAGTCAAAAAAAAATGTTTGAGCAAACAATGTTACTACAAACAGCAATAGCAAGTGAAATTCCTCCAAATCTGTAGTACCTTGGAAGACAGCAAACACTCCTTTAATAAAATCCCCAATTTTTCCACGTGCCTAACATAGAAGAAGAGGAAATGTAATGATCATGCACATAGGATAAAGAGGATCAACTGCATAAGGGGGCAAGTAATATAGCACAGCATAAGTACCTCCAATGGAAGGGTAGCAATCAAGGGAGCACATGCATCAGGTGTCATTGGCTTTTCAGTGGGAAGAGTGATTGTCTTAACCTTATCCCAGTTTTCCTCGATCTCAATCCCACCACACTCTGAGAAGCTAATGGTGCTGCCCAGCCTCTCCGACACAATCGAAAGGTAGTACTCTTGATTATGGGGCACAAATGGCTCAATAATGAAAGTCGTAATTGGAGCCTTGCAGCCGCCCATCTCAACCTGAATGAATCAATATGCTCAAATAGATCAGAAATAACTTCAGAGTGAAGTAAAAAAAGGATGTGTGTGACAATAAACTACCTCGACACCCAGCCGCTTGCTCACAAACTCCTTGACTTGAGCAATATCAAGGTTGAGGGCCACAAGCCCACTCTTTCCACGCTTCCCAAACAGCATGTCGGGCTTCACAACCAGCTTTGTGGTTGACAGCCATGGATGCTGGTTTACAAGCTCTGTGAAGTCCGTTGATTGTGTGACCTTCGATAAACAAGTTACAGATTCAGTAAAACTAATCCTGTCAGATATCAAACAGTGAGACACATCATCAGGACAAGCCTATTATTTAACACTGCAATCTATATAATTCAGACCAAACACATCATCAGGACAAGCCTATTATTTAACACTGCAATCTATATAATTCAGACCAGTCAATTGAGTTGTGACTCTGTTTATGATTCCAAAAGTAACAAAAGAAATGATTTTATTGTTTATACCAAGTTGTGTTATTTATTTCATACAAACTCATACTGACACACAGCATCAGGACAGGATTCATTATAGGTTTATTTAATTACTCCATTCCCCAAGAAACAATAAACTTATTAGTGTAACTGTCATCACTCTACGGATTGAGGTGACGAAATAACAAAATGATTTCCACATACCTGAATGAACAAATCACACGGCGAAACAAAACCCCAGATCTAAGTAAGCAATAGTTTTGCGGTATTCGTACCTAACGCAACCGCTAGTTATCAAACTGAAGCAGTCATTTGTCACAGTTCGAACAAAAAATCGCAGTTCCACATGTTACCCGAGACTGCCGAACCAAGATTACTTGCGATCACATCAACATCAGAGCCAGATCCTCATTTCCGTACTAAGGAAAGATTTCATTCCATTTCCTCCCAATTTTTTTTTTTCAAATAACGACTTTAGGCCCTGAAACCTACAAATGTCACCACATCACCGGCAAGCCACTCGCCAAAAATCGGATCTTTACGCTCGAACGACACTAGCCGGCACGAAGCGGAAACGTAGAAGATCCAGGGAGGGATCACCAGGGAGGAGAAGCCCGGGGCGGAGAAATGACCTGCGCGGAGAGGATCTGGAGGTCGATGCCGGCGAGGCGCTTGAGGTGGTCCTTGAGGAGGCGCTTGGAGTCGTACTCCCGGATCTTCTTGCGAGCCATGGCTGCGGCGGCGGCGGCCGGCGAGCTCCGGCAACGGCAACGGCAACGGCAGCGGCGGGCGCAGAGCGCGCGCGCGGGGTGGGAGTGCGGGTGTGAGTTAGGTAGGTGGGTCGGGTGCACGTAGCAGCAGCGGAGAATGAATATATAGTTAATAGAGGGGCCTGTGTGTTAGATGGGATCTAGTTGAAAGAAACATTATAAATTAAAAAAGGTTTTTTTGAGAAAATAAATTAAAATTGTTGGTGCTTCTTCTAGTTTAATATATAAGTTCTTCTAGTTTAAAATATAAGATCTGAATGTATTCAGAAAAATAAATGTTCTTAACTTTTAGCTAATAGTTAATCTAAAACATATATGTTTAGCACTAAGTATTTGATATAGTTGTTTTGAAAGTATTTTCATATGATGTTAATTTTATGTAATTGATAATATATATATTGTGTATAACAGACTGTCAAAAACTGATGTGTGTCGTATTATGTAACGGAAGGAGTACTAAAGTGATATGCAAATTGTTTAGGGAAGCATCATACTTTTAGATACCCTTTAAAAATACAATTAGATATGTAGCGAAGTTATTCAATTGGTTAATAAAAAAAATAGGTCGAGATAAACTTTTAAAGGTTGTTTTTTGACTGAAATTAGCAGTAGATTATAATGTAAATAATGTATATGCTTGATTAGTGGGGGAGGGGGCTTGGAGAGCCCCATCTTTTTGGAAAAAAAAAAGTCTTGGAAGCTTCGAGAAAACCACTCAAAATTTTATAAAAATGCTACAAAATGCTATATTGTTTAGCTTATATAAAAATATTGAATTTCCAGGGATAGATTTTAATTTAAATTTAAGCCGTAAAAACTATCTCTTTTTCTAATGAAAGAAAGGGTCAATATCACAAAAGTAATTGGGAGTGAGGCCAATTTATGGACGAACAGTGCCAGTCTGCCAGAGCTACACAAGTCATGTGCATGCACTTAATTAAAACGCTGATTCACCTCATCAGTCACTGCCTGACCTCGTCGCTTCTTGCATCGCCAAATGCCAAATCTTCGGTTAATCGTCGTCGATACAAACGGAGTACTATCTGCAAGCATTAAAGCCATGTTTGACCCATCGATGGCTACTTACTAAACACGGTTTGGTTTTTTCTCCATCATTTTCGTACGCAGAAATTTTAAAATACTAGTATTTTAATAGAGAAGTATTTTTTTTTTGTATTTTGGTTGCTTTTGATAACTGCATTGCATTGCCCTGCAAGGCAGGAGTTAGATGTCTGGTTGGGGCAGGTGGTAGGAGCATGTTAGGAGGCACCGAACTCTACGCTTCCGGAAGCCGCAACCCCCAGAGCTTGGGCTCGGGCGCACTCTCTGCTGGGCTTTCTTTCCTTGGTTCGGCCCAGTTATCGAGTGACGTGTTCGTCTCCTTGATCTGGCCCAGTTATGGGGTTTTGCAAAATCAAGCTGTTTTCACTTTCCGCCCCTTTTTCTAGGGACGTGTTCGCGTGTGAACACCGTTGCAAAACCAAGATGTTTTTCCCCCTCATTTTATATTCTAGACTCGAATCAGATATATTTTTAATTTGGCATAAAAAGAAATTGGCGGTTATTTTCTACTAACTGTTATTTTTCAAAAGATACATTTTTTAACTATAATACAGTAATACACTATTTTTTTTGAGACAAGTAATACACTACTGTTATATGTAAAAAAAAACAGGAGCCTTTGCCTAGGCAACCTTGTAGTTTGGCTACTTGCAGTAGTAGCAGTGTTTCCCGCCACCTCCAACTCGCGCCAAAACAAAATGCAATTGCCTCCCTTCTCTTCCCTCCGCTTCTTCGCTTGCTCGAAAAAAAAAAATTGCTAGGGTTAAGTAGGCCTGATGGAGGTGGAGACCCCAGCCGCCGCCGCCGCTCCCGGCGACGAGCTGCGGCAGCTCCTCGCCGCAACCCTCAGCCCCGACAAGGCGGCGGTGGACGCCGCGACGGCGGGGCTCTCCAAGCTCGCCGCCGCCGGTGACCCCCGCTTCCCCCTCGCCCTGCTCGCCGTCGCCGCAGGTACCCATCCTATGGCACTTTACTAGCGGTAACGATGCGCTCTTGCAGGTGTACTTGCGTGCGATTTCCAGGGAGCTTGTGGATATAGTTTAAAATTTCTCTTTTCTTGTTGGTGAATTTTGGGGCATCGTGCTCCGTGGTTTCTGGACGCTTGGGCTTGCAATTCTGTTCTTTGAGTGTATTTTTTCGTGGGAAAAGAAGTGTAGATTCATTGAACAATGAGTACAGCTAGTGCTGTGTGCGACTTCACTACTTCAGCCAAGGAGATGAACTGATTGATGACATGCCATAATTTGGAAATGTTATACATAAAAAAATGGAAGTTTCGTAAAAAATTCCTTTAGTTGTGAAATGTGTAGTGATTTAAATTGTGGCCATAGGGGATGGTGATCAAGGGATAAGGATTGCTGCGGCAACATACTTGAAGAATTTCACCCGGAGGAACATGGAAGGGGGTCTGTCATCGTCCGAACTCTATAAGGAGTTCCGCGATCAGCTTGCGCAGGCTCTGCTTCGAGTGGAACCTGCAATTCTTCGAGTATTGGTTGAAGTTGTATGTCCAACTGTACTCAATTATCTCTACAATTAAATGCCTCCATAGTTATTTTCTAGTAATGAATAGTATCTTATGGTTTGTGTAACAAACAGCTCCGCAAAGTCATAGAGAAAGATTTTGTTAAGGACAAGTTGTGGCCGGAACTTGTCCCTCAGTTGAAGCAAGTAATCCAGAGCAGCAATATGATTCGTCCTGGCCAGCATCCTGAGTGGAATACCATTAATGCCCTCACAGTACTTCAGTCTGTTGTTAGACCATTCCAGGTATATCTCATTACTCGTGTGTTATACATATGATCTATACAGTTCCGACATGTTTTTTCCAGAGAACGAACTCCGTAACCCTCTTCATTTCTATTCCCAGAAATGAACATATGATTCTGAATTCAGTGCATTTTGCTATCTGCATAATAATCACAGTGTCTAGCTTGTCTGTGTGAGATTATCAGAGCAGGCAAATAATTTTATATCCATTCTTTACTTCTTTCAGAACTCCTTGTTCTTAACTTGATGGCATGCTGTGTTGAAATTATATACTCATTATTTAACATTTTAACTCACTGAATACTTAGTATGCCTGTATCAACTTCTAGAGTTTTACACTAATCTATTTCACTTAAACTCATTGGTGGTACAAAGTTAATGCTTTAATACAATGGTATTTTAGTAGAAACAAAATTTATTTTCTACATGTGTTATCTTGCAGTATTTCTTGAACCCAAAAGTTGTAAAAGAGCCTGTTCCAGAACAGCTGGAGCAAATCGGGGCTGAGATTCTTGTACCACTGCAAGTGACATTCCATCACTTTGTTGACAAGGTTTTGTGTTATGTACTCTGATTTGTGCAATATCAGGTACATCTTGATTTTTTATGGAACATTTTTATGGTGTATGCACTAGGTTCTGTTAACGCAGGATGGGATTAACTCAGAATATGAACAGCTCCTACTTATCACATGCAAGTGCATGTATTTCACTGTAAGCACTATTTTTCTTTCTTTTTCATTATGTATTAAGTATTAACAGTTTTCCACCCTTTTTTTGTTTCTTCTTATTCTTATGTATTAACAGTATCAACATGACACTGTCATTACCATAACATATGAAAAATGTGGAAATCGCCTCCAGTAAACTTAGTTTTTGTTTGCAGAAATATATTTAAGAGTACCAATTATCAATATCTAAGAAGGTAAAGCCAAAGAGTAGGCTGAGTAGTAGAGTTCGTTTGTTGGACAAAGCTTCAATCACTAGCTTTCATATTTATCTAGGCAATTTAGGATGCCATAATGAGTTCGTTCTTTCGCTTTTCCAAATACTGCACTTGCCTATCTGTACATTTACACTGTTGTAATGCTATAGGCCTATAGCCTATACAGCCAAGGGCGGACGCAGCCAAAACTTATAGGTGGGTCTAAGATAGGCATCCTATCAATTTAGCCCCTCCTTTCTATCTATTTTATATTAAAAATTAAAGGTGGGTATAAGGTGGGGCTCCACTGTCATGCATAGCGTAGGTGGGGCTGGAGCCCCAGCTGACCCATCGTTGGATCTGCCCCTGTATACAGCTTATGGACATGATGGCTTGAATGGTTGTTAGCTTGCTACCATGGGTATCTAATTGTGATGCTCCTATAGGTGAGGTCGTACATGCCATCAAGGGTAAAGCAGATTTTGCCTTCTTTTTGCAAAGACATGTTCCGCATACTAGAATCATTGAATTTCAATTGTCTTCCTGAAGATGGCGCTACAATGAGGCTCAAGATTGCAAAAAGATGTCTCATCATATTTTGCACTCTTGTTACTCGTCACCGGAAACATACTGATGAGTATGTCCTTTAGTCTTTATTGATATTCTCTTGAAGCGTATTTTTCAGAATGCTTACCCACCGATGTTCTCACTTCTCAGCCAGATGCTACATATCGTCAACTGCGCAATCAGAATATCGAAACAAAGCATTTATCTAAGGGTAAGTTCTATAACTTATGAAATTCTGTTGTTTTTGCTATTGCTGAAGCCCAAGCATTATTGACCAGTACATGCCATACTGACAAGTGACACAAGCCAGATTATTTTATTTGTGATGAGCACTGTGGTCATTTTTAATTATTATTTATGAAACTCAGGGTGTCAAATGATTGCAGAAACTTGGCTCTCTCTCAGATCGGATTTTTTCATTAGCATTTGACATGATTTCCCGTGTGTTGGAGACAGGTCCTGTAAGTATATATACCAAGTAGTTTGACTGAATAATAATTTAAATCATGGTCATACTTCATAACTTCATATGTTTGAACTTGATGGCCCTGTGCTCTTATGTAGGGATGGCGACTTGTTTCACCACATTTTTCATCAATTATGGATTCAGCAATCTTTCCAGCATTAGCACTAAATGAGAAGGTTGGCTCCTATCTTTTGTTGATACAACACCTTTTCAATTCGTACATCTTCTGATCCAACTTTATCTGCATTTAGGATATAGCTGAGTGGGAGGAAGATACTGACGAGTATATGCGAAAGAATCTTCCCTGTGAACTTGTAAGTGCATTTTCGAAATTCAAATGGTACTAGTTTATCTCTGGTGTTCTTGTTATTTTGACTGATAAATTTATCTTCAGGATGACATTTCAGGATGGGCTGAGGATTTATTCACGGCTAGGAAAAGTGCTATTAATTTACTTGGTGTTATAGCCCTGTCAAAGGTTTTTTTTTCTTTTATTGCCGTATTGCATGGACATGCATAATATTGAGTTTGGGCTCACAAGGAAATTCTTTTTATATTGAATATGTATATCAAAGACTCTGAATATGTGGATCTACTATGCTCTCCTATAAATCATTGTGATGGACAATAACATGATTGTTCAACTTTTCGTATTTTATTGCATTTGCACGTACGACATCCTGAAAGCATGCACACTTTTAAATGATTTTAACGACTGCATGCAGACAGCTAGTTATGATGCATTTTCTGCTTCTTACTGAACCAGGGAACTTACTGAATTGAACATCACGTGTAAAGATGTTTGTTATGAACTGGGATGAGGGAAGAGGGACGGCGGCATGCAGAATTATGCCGGCGTCCTAATAGATGGAAAACAGGGGAGGCAACAGATAATTAATCTATTGCTTAAGCTTTATTAATTGGCCGGCTATGCCTTTTATACTCAAGGCTGCGGCAAGATTACAATCACCAATTGAAGATAACAACCTTAACTAAGAGATAATATTTATCTAACTAACTAATTCAGAGATAGCTTATCTAATACTTATCTATTACTCATCTACGGAACCTGGTTCAGCCGCTGGGGAAGAGGATGGACCAGGGTCAGTGCCCGCGGCTGTTCTCTTCCTCCTTGCGTAGACTTGGCCGAACCCAAACCTGACAATGTTTCACTCTTTTGCTGATATAGATTTTCTGTTTCAGGGGCCACCAGTTGCATCTGCAAGTTCCAAACGCAAGAAAGGTGATAAAAATAGAGGAAAAGGAGAAAGGAGCTCCATTGGGGAGCTATTGGTTATTCCATTCCTGTCAAAATTTCCTTTACCTTCCAATGGGGAGGATGCATCATCAATGGCAGTGCAGAAGTAAGACAATAAGATTAATAAGTCCATTCATATCTGTGTTATGCGTAGATGCCGATTGCAGACTATTTGGCTATTTGCTTTGTTATTGTCCATACTTACTACATAGTTGACTCTACTACCATTTTTTTCAGTTATTTTGGGGTTCTAATGGCATATGGAGGCCTCCAAGACGTAAGATTAGTACAATATGTCCCTTAGAAGATATCTTATTTTCTGAATTATAATAAATTATTACTCATTTTAGTAACCGCTTTGCAGTTTCTGACTGAGAAGAAAGATTTGACAGTTACCCTGATCAGGCATCGGATTCTTCCACTGTATTCTTTGGATCAATGCAGTCCATATTTGATTTCTACAGCAAACTGGATTATTGGGCAGCTTGCGTTGTGCCTACCAGAGGTTATATCCTTTCCTTGTTTTCATAATTTCATCATGCCATACAAGCTTGCTTGGTCCAAATAAAAGGCTTGATCTATTCTATGTTCCATATTTTTATTATATATATGATTTTCTAATTCCTGTTTGCTTATCTTTAGGCCATGAGCACAAATATCTATAATTCCTTATTGAAGGCATTGACCATGGAGGACATTGAGGACTTAACTTGTTACCCGGTTCGTGCTTCTGCTTCTGGTGCCATTTCAGAACTCATTGAGGTAAGAGTTGATGTGGTATTTCCAATGAGAGTGCTTGTTACCTTTAAATATACCATTGAGATATTTCTGTCCTTTTGCAGAATGGTTATGCTTCACCTGACTGGCTTGCCCTTTTGCAAGTGGTTGTGAAAAGGATAGACACTGAAGATGAAAATGAGTCTGCTCTTTTGTTTCAGCTTCTAGGCACAATAGTTGAGGCTGGTCAAGAAAAAGTTCTGACTCATATTCCTGAAATTTTGTCGAACATTGCAAATACCATAATGAAGCTACTGCCCTCAGTACCAGATCCGTGGCCTCAGGTTAATAGCGCACAAGTCTTTGATCAATTTATTCATGTCTGCCATGACAAATCAATATTGAATGTGTTTAATTGTAGGGGCTGTGAGAAACTGATGATCAATTAGTCATTGTTGCTAGACACTATCTTTTCACACGTATGCCGTAGGACAGTAAATTTGATTTTTCGCTGGTTGTTGGGAGTCTTTTGGCTGTCTGGAGAGACATCATTTTAAGAATGTCACTGGTGCCCCTCTGAGCTAGCTGTGTAGAGGGGAAGAAGGGAATATTGTGAAGTCACTGCTGCTTAGCACGCTACAAATGGCTTATAGCATGAGCACAAAAGGAGAGTATCTATTGGCCTCACACTGTGCTATGCCGTTGGGCATTTGAGTTGCGCCCAGCGACAGTGGCTTTGTAGTCTTTCCTTCTAACCCCTGCATTGCCAGATTTGTGATATATTGACACCATTGTCTTTTTAAATAATAATTTCTCTGATTTTGCTCAAAAGATAATCTCTTCAAATAGCCAGAAGATGACATTTTCATCACCGAAGTGCCTAACAGCCAGTGAAAAACCAAATTTAGTGCCATACAGCATAACATGTGAATAAATAATATCCAGCAACAATAATTTTTAAAAGAAAAAAAGTTTCCATGTGTTTGTGTTCTTATAATACCCTTGCACTTTGTACCAATATCTCACATGCATTAAGTTCCTAGAGCAAACTCCCTATCTCAATAACTGACTTTAATGGATATGCCATTTTAGGTTGTTGAACGGGGTTTCGCTGCACTGGTAGCAATGGCTCAAGCTTGGGAGAGTTCTGCACCAGATGAAAGCAAGAAACAAGAAAAGAGGGTGTGGCAATCCGGCCAGTCTGCAATTGCCCGAACTTTTTCAACGGTGCTACAAAAAGCTTGGTTGTTGCTTATTGACCACAAGGTATGTTTTCAAAGAATATTCCTAGTCTGCTCTTTTCTGCTGTCTTGAGGTACTCATGCAATGGAACCTTTCTGGATATTTGTTCACATTCATTTCAGGAGTTGGCATTAAATTCTGCATTGCCTCCTCCATCTTGTGTAAATGATGCTTCTGTATTACTTGAGTTCATAATGAGGTCTGTTGCATCTATTGAGGAGTCCACTGATATGAAGGTCTTTGAGCTAGTAGCTATATGGGCCGACACCATAGCCTATTGGGACTCTTGGGAGGAGGAGGAGGATCAGGGAATTTTTAATGCAATCAAAGAAGTTGTCAATTTCCATCAAAGATTTGACTCCTCTGGTTTCTTTGTGAAAGTGCTTTCTTCCCAGTCTGCTGATGGCTCACAAAGTTCCGTCATTGGTCGGGTTTCTAATTTTGTGACTAGGGCCATTGCAGCTTACCCATCTGCAACATGGAGGGCATGCTCATGCGTCCATACACTACTGCATGCTCCAGATTTCTCCTTTGGAGCACAAGGTGCTAGAAGGACCCTAGCTGTGAACTTTGCTCAGGCAGCATTTTCCCATTTCAAGAGCTTATCAGACTGCCCTTCTGGAATCTGGAAACCACTTGTATTGGCCATCTCATCGTGCTACATTTGCTATCCAGATGCTACTGAGCAAGTCTTATGCAAGCATGATAGTAATGGTTATACAACCTGGGCATCTGCATTGGCACAAGTCTCAAGTAGCTCATTTACTCTCTGCCAGTCATCTGAATCTGAAATCAAACTAGCTGGTAAATGACGATGTTTTGATCACTGCTCTGTTCAATCTTGTTTGCTTTGTTGTCTTAGAAAGGTGTGTCATCTTCTCAGTGTTTTCTATCACCATGCAGTGCTAACGTTAGTGTCAGTGATTGAGCATCTGTTGGCCCTTTCCATGGGTGGCACCAAGCTATTACAGGACTGCTATGTATCATTGATGGAGTCCTGCATTCATCTGAAGGAAGTTCAAGAGGATGGGGATGATGATGATGGTGATGGTGCAGAGGAACTAGATGATGATGAAGAGGAGGAAGACTCTGATGAAGATGATGAGGTAATAGAACATAAAACCATGCTCTGTTATCTTCTTCCTCCATGCTCGAACACATGACCTGAAGATCACAAACAAACTGTAATCAGGATTCAGAGGACGATGATGTGCGAGAAGAGACAGAAGAGGAATTCCTTGAGAGATATGCAGCAGTTGCTGCTGCTGCTGGTGAGTCAATCGAGATTGTCGAGGAAGGAGATGTAGATGATGAATCACAGGACATTGAATTGGGTAAATCTCTTGAATTATTCTCTATCTGGTATTTACCTAAATTTGGAATCATTTTATGAACATTTGCCTCTGGGAGCAAATGCAGGTTCCCTGGATGAAGTGGACACGCAACAGGTGGTACTTACGCTAATGCACAATCACGTTGCGCTCCTCAAGGTCCAAGTGTTGCCAGATGGCCTAAATGAGAGAATGGTGGAAGCATTCCCTGAATATGAACAAATGTTCCATGTTCATCAACAAGCTTAAAGTGATAGCTATTTGTGCAGATTCCTTGTGTGATATGTTTTCTTAGATATTAATTTTCGTTGGTGTGTTGTTTGTTCGAGGCATTGTTCTTGTCCTTTATTCCTTTTATCTTTGGATGGAATGGTGGATGTAAATTGACAAGTTGGGTTCCCAACTAAATATTAGTGGATGAACAATGATATTATTTATGTTGCCTGATTTGATGGTCTTGGCAAATGAGGCTTGATGTGTGTGGATGATATTCTCTTGTAATTCGAACTTGTGTATAATAGTACGAATTAGTGCAAGAGAATTTTTTTTTTTTCGGGGCTTTTTCTCCCACGGCACTTTAAAATTTGTGTTTTCTTTCGTGCCATTTGGACTCACGTTCAGTGACTCAGATGGTTTCATATGTCATACACACACCTAGAAATTGGTATACGAATTCAATAGCATGGGGATAATTTTGTCATTTCCGGAGGGGGCAAAATAGAAAAAGTTCCATCTGTGGACTGCAGGGAAAACCGGTCGGCTCCAATAGCGGCGATGTCGTCGCGCGCTCTCCGCTCGTCGGCGGCGCAGCGGCCCGGTGGTGCGGCAGCTCGCAGGGAACGCATTCCCAGCGCAAGCGCAACGCCCGTCAGCGGCGTTGACGCAACGACGGCAGCGCCGACCGGCGGCGCTCTCCGGTGGGGGCTGCTAGCCCGAACCCTAGATATGTTTTGGAGACAGAAAGTGAGGTTATTTCTTAGCTTTGCATTTTTGTTTTGTTGTGTGGAGGGAAAGGAAACTAGTTTATTGGTTTAAGAGGCCATTCAAAGGGACAAGTTTAGATTTTGGGATCTTGTGGATTTTTGGGGTGACTGATGCTGATTTTCCAAATGATGATTGAACTTGGACTGATGTTCCACATAAGAAGACGTCAATCAACAAATCAACAAGCTGCGGAATTTCCATACAAGACTTGCACGACTTCTGGGAGTCAAGATTATGCTACTAGCACAGGACCTTCTGGGAGCCAGTAGCATGTGGGTCCCATGTGAAAAGGGTCTACGTGACAGTGACCTAATGATGCTACCGTTACGCTAGAGGATCCGTGTCTGGTGGACCTCAAGCGGGAAAGCGAAATAGCGCGAGTACACATGGATCGCGACTGTGCTCCCGGAGATGATGCCCGCTCCGCTGTTGGATGGATTTGAATGGCCAGGATGCATTCGACGAGCCATCACTAACTCACCCACCACTGCAATCTTTTTAGAGTAGAGATTCGTGTCCTTGTGGTGCCACTAACTAAAGTTTCTGGGGTAATATGTTTCGGTGTATATTCATGTTGGATGAATTGAATTCAAGACCAGTATGTTAGCCCAGTGAAAGTATGAATATGTTCCACTGTATATTTATGTTGGATGAACCAAATACATGACTAACATGTTGGTCCATTGATAATATGTTGTGTTGTTTAGCTGCCAACATTTTACCATAAATAATAATCCTCGCCTCTATATAAAGGGGATAATCCTAGTATAACTCATAATGGCTCAAGTAGTGCCATACACGCACAGGACTCATGTTCCGCCTATAATCGTGACCTCGGGTGATCGGTATACTTGGTGTTGGGGAGGAGCACCTATAATTGTAGCCCGGTAGATGTAGTAAAAAACTGAAGTGCACTACTAAACATTATGTTTTCGGTGTCGTTCCAAGATTGCATGTCATTCCCAGCTTGTATTTTATCGATTTCTAAAAGAAAAACTTACGTACCAAAGTTTTTAAAAGTAAAACAGAATATTTTAACATACTTAACCAAAAACCAAACAAAATAGACAAAGAAAAACAACAACAAACTAGGTAATCAAGAAAAAAATTAAAAATTGATGTCTATTTCTATGCGTAAGTTTTTTTCAATACGAAGCAAATACATTTATGCTAGCTAGAAAAATCTCCATCGGCTGAAAACCAAAAACAGTTGAATGTTATTTACCAAATTTGAGTAAATTAAAGGCAAATGACAAATGGTCTCCGTGATGATTTTGAAAAAAAAAATCTACTTTACCAAATGAATGGTGTAGCTTCATCTACTTAAACATCTGAACTAGAAAACCAGTTATTCTACCCCTTAAACTATTTAAAACTGCACAAATAGCCTCCTATGAGTGATTATGGAGATGATTTTGCCACATGTCAAGTGAAGAAGGTGGCCACGTGTCTTGACACACGGTAAAACCACCTTTAAAATCACACGCATGGAATTATTTGACTAGTTTTAAATAGTTTGCGGAGTAGAATACATAGTTATTTAGTTTAGAAGTTAAATAGACAAAGCTATATAGCAGAGGGTTCAAGTAGACTTTAGAATTGGTTTCCGACCATATATCTCAGCGGATCGGCGATGATTAATTTTGCTGCAAGATTAGATATGCAACATTTCATTATTTTTTATCTGTTCATGTTGCACGTTTTTATCTTCCATATATATAGATCCAATTCGCCTAGAATGTAGGGCCATCGGTACTATAAAATCGATCATAGTGTTAGGTAGAAAGCATGACGTTGATGTACACTGAGGTCAACTGGTCAAGGTGACTGCTTTCGCATTATCGAAACGTATAAACGCATCTGTTTCCAAAGGGCAGGACCCGGTTGTTTCGCCTCTAGTAAGGATTAAAAAAAAAACTCCATCTTGTCACTGAATCAAAAAATAGGATTAACTTTATTCTCGAAATATCATGAAAAAATTGTCACCTTATCAGCTTAACGACTTATCTATGTTTTGAAAAAAAACATATGCTTTGAGTTTTTTTAGTCTATTTTTTCACTGTTTTGAAGGTGAGTCTTAATGCTTTAAAAAGCAAGTCAAGCGAAAATGGATCTGAATCTCAAGACTACCTCGAGAAGCTCTCGAAGTTCAGTCATTTCAACCGTTCAGCTGTTCAGCCGCTCAGATCAGCTCAAAAGAACAGGGCCTAAATTGGGTCCTCAACTATTATTATCAGATTAAATTGGCTCTTGCGCTTTGATTAGTCCTAAGTATGAAAACTAGGCTTGACAGTCAATGGGATGATTTTGGAGAGGTTTTGGTTAAGTAGAACGGTTGCACTGTGTTGAACGATAAAATTTTTGAATTAAAAAAGAGAGAAAGGGAAAATAATATGTATTATGCGTGTTATTTTGATTTTAAAATGTCCTCGAAATTCCCTAGAGACATCTGTATTTCTCTGAAAATTTCCAAAACCTTTTAGAAGCACCCTAGAAAATTTCTAGGAAGCTTCCACGCCTCCAGTAAGAAAGCTTGGAAGTTGCCAGAAAGCTTCCTCCTCCCTTGTTTTGAAAGGTCCGATGCCCTGCCAATCAGGGGCTTTCCTTTCTTATTCTGTTATATTTGTGCCAACTCTTCACCTATAATACAACCTGGAGGAACCCCAAGGGTAATCACCCATTGTTCATCAAGACCGAGCCTTGTTCACGGCGCACACATTGGCAAGACTAATAGGAACAAAAAAATGTAGCCATGTCTTCTCTTTTCCGCAGAGCCTGAGTGCCGCCGTTTCAGCCCGTGTCTGTCCTGACACGAGATCCGCGGGACCGTCACCTCCAATGTGGTGCCGCCTCCATCCATGGTGACCCCTCCTCTCCAACGTCTAAGATCTAGCAAATGACGGTTATGGCACTCTCTCAAGTTGGCCTTAGCTCCATCATTGAAGACTCATCTTTCCAAGAGATGGAGGAAGATGTACGGCGGCGGTGGAGAGGGAGAGAGGTGAACCGCACACTAGAGCTTTACAATGGAGAGACCGCACACTAGAGCTTTACAATGGAGAGAGACGGAGAGAGATCGATGCAGGCGATGCTCAAGGAAGGGGCAGTGGAGGGAGGCAGGCGGTGCATCAAGGATCCAAAAAATCGAGGGAGACATGCCAAAAAGGGCAGTGGTAGAGGAAGGCCGGCGATGCTCAGGAGGGGCGGTGGAGGGAAGCAACCAGAGGGAAGCAAATGGAGGAGGGAGGAATGCGAAGCGTCGTGGAGGATGGTGTTAGAGGGAGGCGGACGGTGCTCACGGAGGGGCCCATAGAGGAAGTCAAGTGGCCAGTCAGGGAGGGAGCATTAGAGGGAGGCGAACAACGCTCGGAGGAGGGGCGGTGGAGAGATGAGTCACTTGTCAGGAGGGTGGCATTAGAGGGAGGCGAGCGACGCTTGGGGAGAGGGTGAGAGAGATTGGGGAGAGGGATGGGGGGGGGAGAGAGAGAGAGAGAGAGAGAGGAGCGAAGGCCGGTGTGGATGCCACATTGGGAGAGAGAGAAGAAGAAAGGATGGTTGAACGGATGCCATATGAATGCCACTTCACATTAAACACCCATGTGGATATCAACATAAATGAAAACCACTCCAAAATCGGGTTTGACTTGTCAAAGGACAGGCAAAACATGGTTTCAATAATTAAGGAACTAGTTGAATTCGATATTCTGGTTTGATCAACTTTCCTCGAAAGCAATCCGTAACACACTTGCATTTGGACCGACAAGCAAAAGAAGCAAAACCCAATCATATGGATCCAACAAAAAGAAGCCAAACTTACTCCAAATCATACGGAGCTTTGAGCAACATCCTAGCTCGGCCATGTTAGCGAGTTGAGCCAATGGTTTTTTCTAAACGGTCCTGAGACAAGTCAAGTCTGGCTCGCTCAGGCTCTGCTTAGTTAATTCCACCCCTAGGAACGACGATCCCAAGGCATGTGAGCTAGAAGAGGAAAAGGCCGACATGGCAGCATGCATGTGAATGACGAGTGGTCCAACACCAACAGTAACCTTATTGACTGCACCAACTCGGCCCAGTTCTTTTCAGCTTATCAGATTAATGGCTTAACAGCTTAACGACTTATCTATATTTAAAAAAGACATATGTTTTGAGTTTTTTAAGTTCGTTTTTTCGCTGTTTTGAAAATGGGTCCTAACGCTTTAAAAAACAAGTCAAACGAAATGGATCCGAAACTCAAGACTACCTTAAGAAGCTCTCGAAGTTCAGTCATTTCAGCCGTTCAGCTGTTCAGCCGTTCAGATCAGCTCAAAAACAGCGCATTTAGTACTCCCTAAGAGTTAAAAAAAAAAGTCATCGTTGACTTTTGGATACACATTTGATCATTCGTCTTATTCAAAAAATTATATAAATATTATTTATTTTGTTATTATTTGATTTATTATTAAATGTATTTTAAATATGACTTATATTTTTACATATTTGAACTAAATTTTTGAATAAGACGAAGGTCAAAGACATGCCCAAAAGTCAACGAGGACTTCTTTTTGTGACTGGAGGCAGTAACTCTTAACTATTTATACCATACGTACCTACATGCATGGTTCATCCCAAACACCACTTTTAGCTAGCTATCGATGATACATAGTGGCAATGCCAGCCCCTCCTTGCATTCGCCTCATAGTACATCTGGTGGTGGCGGGCGCTTGTTTCCAGATGCCGGCGATCGCCGTCGCTTCCTCGGCGCCACCGAGCTGGCGGCGGAGCAGCGATACCGACCTCGCCGCGCTGCAGGCTTTCCAAGCCAAGCTCAGCGACCCTCTCGGCGTCCTCCACGACGGCTGGGGCAGTAACACTAACAAGTCCTTGTGCAGCTGGCCCGGCGTGTCCTGCGGCGGCCGGCGCCATCGCCGGCAGCGCGTGACCGACCTGGTGCTGCGGAGCGTCCCGCTCAAAGGCGAGCTGAGCGCTCAACTGGGTAACCTCTCCTTCCTCCGCGTCCTGGACCTCAGCAACGCAAGCCTGACGGGCTCCATTCCAGCTGAAATCGGAAGGCTGCCTCGCCTTGCGGTTCTTGATCTCAGCTCGAACACGCTGTCAGGCACCGTGCCCTCGACCCTGGGGAACCTCACAAGGCTCCGGGTTCTCTGGCTGGATCATAACCTGCTCTCAGGGCAGATACCACGGGAGCTGCAGCGGCTGCAGGGCCTGAGGCGCATCTCCCTTGAGCAAAACCGCATGAGCGTAATAACTTCGTATAGCATACATTATACGAAGTTATACGACATCGAAGACTCGTCTTTCCGAGAAAATGGAGGAAGATGTACGGCGGCGGTGGAGAGGGAGAGAGGCGGGCCACACACTTGGGGAGAGGGCGAGAGAGAGGAGCGAAGGCCGGCGTGGATGCCACATTGGGAGAGAGATAAAAAGAAAGGATGGTTGAACGGATGCCATATGAATGCCACGTTACATTAAACACACATGTGGATCTCAACATAAATGAAAATGTTTGACTTGTCAAAGGACAGGTAAAGCATGGTTTCAATAATTAAGGAACTAGTTGAATTCGATATTCTGATTTGATCAACTTTCCTCGAAAGCAATCCATAATACACACTTGCATTTGGACCAACTGACAAGCAAAAGAAGCAAAACCCAATCATATGGATCCAACAAAAAGAAGCCATCCAAGTGCAGTTCATTGGTCGTTCTGCGCTCTCCCCGCAACGCAGAGTCTGGCAGATCTGGGCTCCATCTAAATGCAAGTTCTTTGTCTGGTTGCTTCTGACCAGGAGGATATGGACAGCCGATGTACTCTTATGAAGACAACTGCCCAACACTTACTTCTGCCCTCTTTGCCAGAGGAACCTAGAAACTCCAGAGCACCTCTTCTTAGAATGCAACTTCAGCTCCATCTGGACACGCCTTGCCGCTTCGCTTCGGCTCTCCTCGCTAGAGCCGTCACACTGGCAGTGGAAATCCGAGCTGCCGCTTTGGTGGGAAATCGACGTCGCCCAGGGTGCCAATCCAAAAGCGACCCTTTCCATTGCCATCGGCACCATTTGGCATCTCTGACTCGAGAGAAATAACCGTGTTTTCACTCGTCCGAACGACCGCCAGATGTTGTCCTTCGTCAACTTCTAGATGACATGCGGCTATGGGCAACTGCAGGAGCGCATTTTGTAATCTCGTAGTTTTTTTGTGCGCCCTTTGGAATCCCCAACTTTGTAAACTCCTCCTCTTTTGATCAATAGATGGCAGCTCTCCTGCCCTTTGTTAAAAAAAACAAAAAGAAGCCAAACTTTCTTACTCCAAATCATACGGAGCTTTGAGCAGCATCCTAGCTCGGCCATGTTAGAGCATCGCCAGTAGGTTCTCTATATTTCGTTCTCTATATCGCTTCTCTAAATCACTATTCGTTCCCTATATTTTCATCATCTCCAGCAGAGTCTCTATCTTTAAAAAGATATAGAGATTTTCTAGAGAGTCTCTAAATATAGACTCTGGAGAGAGTCTCTAACAAGAACGTTATAGAGACTGGAGTTGTCCGCAATAGTGTTTTAGGGAATCGTTTAGAATCCCTGCCAGCCATGCTCCGAGTTGAGCCAAATGGTTTTCTAAACGATCAAGAGACGAGTCAAGTCTAGCTCGCTCAGTCTCCGCTCAGATAATTCCACCCCTAACGACGGTCCCAAGGCATGTGAGCTAGAAGCGGAAAAGGCCGACATGGCAGCATGCATGTGAATGACGGGTGGTCCAACAGTAACCTTATTGACTGCACCAACTCTTAGTAACTCTTAACTATTTATACCATATACCGATATACGAACCTACTTGCATGGTTCATCCCAAACACCACTTTGAGCTAGCTATCGATGATACATAGTGGCAATGCCGGCCCCTCCTTGCATTCGCCTCATAGTACAACTGGTGGTGGTGGGCGCTTGTTTCCAGATGACGGCGATGGCCGTCGCTTCCTCTGCGCCACCGAGCTGGCGGCGGAGCAGCGACACCGACCTCGCCGCGCTGCAGGCATTCCAAGCCAAGCTCACCGACCCTCTCGGCGTCCTCCACGACGGCTGGGGCGGTAGCACTAACAAGTCCTTGTGCAGCTGGCCCGGCGTGTCGTGCGGCGGCCGGCGCCATCGCCGGCAGCGCGTGACCGACCTGGTGCTGCGGAGCGTCCCGCTCAAAGGCGAGCTGAGCGCTCAACTGGGTAACCTCTCCTTCCTCCGCGTCCTGGACCTCAGCAACGCAAGCCTGACGGGCTCCATTCCAGCTGAAATCGGAAGGCTGCCTCGCCTTGCGGTTCTTGATCTCAGCTCGAACACGCTGTCAGGCACCGTGCCCTCGACCCTGGGGAACCTCACAAGGCTCCGGGTTCTCTGGCTGGATCATAACCTGCTCTCAGGGCAGATACCACGGGAGCTGCAGCGGCTGCAGGGCCTGAGGCGCATCTCCCTTGAGCAAAACCGCATGAGCGGGCCACTGCCCAAGTTCTCATCCAACAGCACGCCCTCACTGACCAAGGTGAGCTTTGGGAACAACACCCTGTCCGGCCCAATACCTGCCGGTCTTGGCTCCATCCTCGTGCTTAGGGTTCTTGATCTCACGGGCAACCGGCTCTCCGGCCCGGTGCCTGCCACCATCTTCAACATGTCCAGCCTCCATGGCCTCTTTCTTGGAGGCAACAACCTCACGGGCCCCTTTCCCGACAACCGAAGCTTCCTCCTCCCCAACCTGCGAGAGATGGAGCTCTATTCCAACGAGTTCTCTGGTCGATTCCCGTCGGGCCTCGCAGCATGCCAGCGCCTGGAGGACCTTTCTTTGGGGGACAATCAGTTTGAGGACATGGTGCCACCATGGCTGGGCAAGCTGTCGCAGCTCACTTTCCTTTCTCTAGGGGGCAACGGCGTCTCCGGGCCTGTCCCCAGTGAGCTCGGTAATCTCACCATGCTCACCACCCTCGACCTCTCCTACTCCAACCTAAACGGACAGGTTCCCGAGGAGCTGGGCGCATTGGCACAGCTCAATTTGCTCCATCTTCATGTCAATCAGCTAAGTGGCTCACTTCCTGCTTCTGTCGGAAACATGTCCCAACTGTCCACCTTGACATTGAGCAACAACTCTCTGAGTGGATCACCGCCGTCGACGCTTGGGAACATCAGACCTCTTACCTGGCTTGACATGGGGTTTAATCGCTTCCATGGGCATCTACACTTCTTGGCTAGCCTTTGCAACTGTCGGCAACTCCAGCTCCTTGGAATATCCGTCAACTCCTTCACAGGGAATCTTCCCGGTTATATCGGGAACCTCTCTACGAACCTCATGTATCTTCAGGCAGATAACAACCAGCTGGTTGGCGCTCTTCCAGCTACACTATCAAATCTGACTGCTCTCGAGGAGATAGTACTCCAAAATAACCATTTGAGCAGCACGATTCCAAGATCCGTCATGACGATGGAAAATCTTCGATGGATTGAACTTTGTGATAATGGCATGTCTGGCCTGCTCCCGGCACAGATTGGCATGCTGCCACGGCTTGAAGTCTTGTACCTTCACGATAATCACTTCTCTGGCTCCATACCACGTAGTGTGGGTAACCTCACCAGCTTAGAGCACCTTTGGCTTTCTGGTAACAATCTATCTTCAGATATACCGACGAGCTTGTTTCATCTAGGGAAGCTCATCCAGTTAAATCTCTCCCATAACTCCTTGACAGGTTCAATGCCTTCTGATTTCAGCTACATGGAGGTAGTAGACGTCATAGATATTTCCGACAACCACTTGATCGGTAGCCTCCCAAATTCATTCTCACAACATCAGATGCTATCCTACCTAGACCTGTCGCAGAACTCATTCGAGGGTTCAATCCCAGACAATTTTCACCGCCTGACCAACCTGGAGATATTAGACCTGTCTTCCAACAATCTTTCGGGTACCATACCGAGCTTCCTCGCCAACTTCACCTACCTCTCTTATCTCAACCTCTCCTTCAATAATTTGGAAGGTCAGATACCAAATGGTGGGGTCTTCTCAAACCTCACCTTGCAATCTTTGATGGGGAATGTCGGGCTGTGCGGTGCTCCAAGTCTAGGATTTCTGCCCTGCTACCACAAGTCAGTGAAGTCACACCGAACTCATAGCCGACGCTTGCTCAAGTTTGTACTCCCTGTTGCCACAATAGCAGTGGGTGCAATAGCTGCTTGTTTATGCCTAATTATCAAGAAGAAAATCAAGAGGAAGCCAGATGCTACTGCATCTTCCATTGATATGACCGATGTGATCAGCCATCGGTTAGTATCCTACCATGAGATTGTTCGTGCCACGAATAACTTCAGCGAGGACAGCATGCTGGGAGAAGGAAGTTTTGGTAGAGTTTTCAAGGGCCAACTGGCTGACGGCTTGCTTGTGGCGATAAAAGTGCTCAACATGCAAGTCGCGCAAGCTGTGAGGAGCTTCGATGCTGAATGTCAGGTGCTGCGGATGGTTAGGCCATCGGGGTTTGGTATCGAAAAAAGTATCATATATCAAAAACAAAAAAGTATCGGTATCGGTGGCATCAGGTTGGTGGTATCGTCGAGTTTCAAGGGTATCATTGAGGTATAAAAAAAGTATCATATATGACAAACAAAGTATCAGGTCTGAGGGGTCGAGTATTGGTGATATCAGGTTGATGGTATCGTCGAGTTTTAGTGTCGAAAAAATGTATCATAAGGTTATCATATATCACAAACAAAAATGTCTTAGGTCTGGAGGGTGTCGAGTATCCGTGGTATCAGATTAGTGGTATCATCGTATGATACTAATGTCTAACTAGTAAAATATAAAAAATCTAAAAAAATAAAAAATTGTAAAAGTATTTAAAATGGGTTGATTAGAATTTTAAATAATTATAAAATTTCTTCTATGTAATTTGGACTTTTAAAAAAAGATATAAAATGTGAAATTTAATTACAAATAAAATCAATTGCACGTATAAGCAGTTAGTTGCTAGCTATTCGAAAGAAGAGACAATGCATCACGTCTCCTCCCGTGCACCAAAACAAATCAGCGTGTGTGAGCATTGTTGAGCCCTAATTTTTATTAGTGGCATTGATGTCAAGAATATTCAATATTAAGTACTAGAGGGTTTTTGGATTTTTCGGAACCCTAGTGAAGACTCGGCTTCTCGCAGAACCCTAATTTGAAGCCTCGACAAATTTGTGAGCTTCTCCAAGGTTCTAAGTGCGTGACCGGGCGAGAGATGAGGTCACGTATAGATTAGGAGTAGTTAGGTTTTTAATTCTTGTTTTTGTTGGATTTCAAAAGGGGTTTGAATCTCTCGGATCATGCCGGATCTTTGCTATTTCTCGAAAAATCAGTTTACTTAGTCCACCTCTTCCAAAAATACCTAAAAATATTCTTGTGAGATTTATAGAGAGAAAGAAACCCAACTCAACTCTCCCACACCTTCTAGCACTTATATCAGAAAATTAATTTCTTCGGACGGCGTCTGGGAGCACCCGGACGACGTCCGATCAGCAAAACCAGTGAACAAAACACTCTGTCGGACGGCGTCGGGTTATGACCGGACGGCGTCCGATAAGTTGAAATTCAGTGTGCAGTTGCCTCTGTCGGACGGCATCTGGTGCCCGTCGGACAGCGTCTGATAAAGGATAACGGCTAGTTTTTGTTCCCTCCCGGGGGACAACGGCTAGTTTTGCTCTAGGGGCTATAAATACAAGTCTTGTGGCTGGCTTCTTTAAGGTTTGTTGCTCCACTTCACCTACCACAACTTATTGCTCATCAATTATATGATCTAGAGCTTTTCCTCCACCGACCAACCAATCCAAGCCAACAATTACTCATCCCCAATACCGAGCTTCATTGAAGTCCTTCGATCCGGCATGATCGGGGCATTTCGGGCTTTTACTTTTGAAGACGGCATCCTTTGTGGAGGCGTGGGCTTGGGAATAGGCCTTGGCGTATGGCTACTCTCAAGTCGGTGTACGGGTGACGGAATCCACCTCGCCGGAGTGGCGGAACGACTACCGGGGAGTAAGTGAGGCGATAGGCTCGAGAGCGAGCTGGTCCTTGTGCGCAAGGGGTAGCCTCAACGGAGAGTAGGAGTTGTGGCTCCAAACTTCGGTGAAACAAATATCGTGTCACTCTCTCTTATTTAATTTTCGCACTTACTTCTCTTGCAATGCTTGTAATCAATTGTGATACCATGTCTTAGATTCCTAGTCACTTGCTTTATCACTTCCGCTCTCTTGATCATCGGAACTAGGATTGGGTCACTCTTAACATGATGCTTAATCAAGAATAACCGAAAAGTTTAAAATTGCCTATTCAACCCCCTCTAGGCCATAGGATCCTCTTTCAGCGCGCCCCCCGATTCGACGGCCACGACCTATCCTGTCGGCGTGAGCGTGCGACGGGATACCGTTGTGAAGAATTTCCTTTTTAAATAAAAAATAGTTCCAACCTCTATATATCAATTCATACAAACATACACATGTTAAAAAATAACCAAAAAAAAAAGATTCAACTCTAAGGTCATATGTAATACTATTCTTAAATTAGAAATCCTATCAACTATCTAGTTCATTTTAACTATTCATCAATATTTCTTTCTTTTATATTTTGTTTGTTTTCTGAAGTATTGTGGTGGAGCTAGTATTAGAGATGCATCTCTAACTAACCGAGAAATCTCCACTTAAATAAGCAAAGTGAATGAGGCTCATGCTTGGTTCATTTGTACCATTATTGATGTTTACCACATTTTCTTTCCCTTAACGATCAAATTCATCGTCAAATGCTTTGCACATACTTTGATTATATGATGGAGTTTGCTACACTTCTTAAAAACATTGACGCGAGGGATCAAATTCCTAGAAAAGAAATGTTGCCACAGATGTGGCCATAAAACTTCGATAACTTGTGTATACGAGAGAACGCTTTCCTAGAAATTTTTTTTATTAACCTTTTTTAAATAAATAATATAAAATTAACCCTCGGCAAAAACTATTTGCAGATCTGACCCCTTTGGCCGCGCCAACGCAACTGGCGCGGCTAATTGCCTCTGTCGCGCCAGGTCATATGGCGCGGCAAATGATGCCACGTAGGCAGCAGCGGCCGGTTGTTTATATAAAGTTCATTCGGGTTGGAGATAGCCTCAGTGACTCCACGCATTGACTATAAAAGGCCCAAAGAAAAGTTAACGGCTCCACGCGTTAACTATAAT
The DNA here is from genome assembly GCA_005191435.1 of Raddia distichophylla. NCBI lineage: Eukaryota > Viridiplantae > Streptophyta > Magnoliopsida > Poales > Poaceae > Raddia > Raddia distichophylla. Next base: position 935,764 of record SPJY01035105.1, on the reverse strand, counting down.
GTCCGGAAAAGAAACGTGCATGTTAACGGCTCCACACGTTAACTAAAATCCCTCGAGCAAACATCATGTCGTTCGAGTGGAATAAGACCCTAAAGGGTTTGCTGCTGCGCTGCTCGTTGAGCCCGGTGACACACAGCTTCAACAGTGTCGCCATCGTCTTTCTGGCATTTCTTGGTCGAGCCCGATGGGCCATGACTAAGACCCACCGTTGCGAGAGAGGGCATCGATCTCTAGATGTAGGCTATGTTTCTTTCAGCTTATAGTCAGATTATAAGCTGCAGCTTAAAATTTATCATTTTTGTACCGGTTATATTTTGAAATATTTTATAGTTATTTTTTCCAAACTTTGCACAATTTGTCTCAAAGATCTCAAAAAATATTTTTCATAATTTTTTTTGGCTTTTTAAATCTTCTATAAAAACACTACAAGCTTTTCAGATTATAATCTAACCGCCCAAAGAAACACAGCCGTACTGTAAGATGAATTACATTTTTTGGGCCTTGGGTAGACGGTTGCAGTACACAGGGGCAAACCTCCTGGCCTGCATGCCACTACGAAAGCCATGAGAGCAACGAGGACGATACAAGCATTGCTCCTGACGAGCGCCATCTCAAACTAGTTCTTGGTTACTGGTGTTTTGGTTACACGAGTATGTTGGAAATATTAGGAATTTTCTCAATAATTTAATCCACAAAATTATGTAAATCATAATTAAACAATTGCCAGTTTCCAGTTCAAGACCAAAGGTACTAGATATAAAAATATCTATCTCATACGCAAAGGCTAATGAACAGAAAAACAAAGAGGCAAAAGCACGGTATAAACAAATATACCCTTGAGCCGGTGCCACCACGGGCACAGGCGCAGGCGGAACAATGACTTGTTCATTGTTGTTCGCCATGACGGTCGGTGTAGACGATCACAAGTTGTTGCAGTGAAGTGTTGATGCAGTGTAGAGATCGATGCAGTCGAACGTCGGTGCAGTGTAGATGTACAGGTGCCTCCTTGCAACGATTCAGGGACGAAGAACTCGAGCAGTCGCGTGAGAACGCTCCCCAAAAACCTTATCGGCCTTCTATCCCGAGCAGGATCTCGAAAAGGACGAGGTTCCGGAGGCCTGCTCCCTCCGCTCCTTGTGCGCGCAAGGAAACAGAGGCGGGAACGCAAAACGGCAGCGCTACAGATGGGATGTGCGGGAGAGAGAGAGAGCTCTTAAGGGCGAAAACTTATTTTTCACAGGGCGAGGAGCTCATGCTTTTATAGGCGCCAGGAAGAGAATTTTCGTCGAACCTGGACGCCATCAAGCACTAGTAACGGACGTCATAAAAAGGTGAGTTGAGAGAGGTCTCAAGAGGTTCGAGTCACAGTTCTCTCATATAATAACAACAAATTTCG
>SPJY01035105.1:773727-933546 GCA_005191435.1 Raddia distichophylla | reverse complement strand
GGGGGAGAAGGGAGCGGGGAGGAGGATGAGAGCGGGGAGGATGAGAGGGATTGGGAGGCGGCGGACCCGACAGGGGGTGTGCAACAAGGTTATAAGGAGAAGTGGGTGCTAGACGGAAGTGGCGAGGAAAGTACAGGGCAGGATGATGATGAGAGTGAGGATGAGGATGAGGTGGAGGATGAAGCAGACGCTCAGGCTTGGTTGGGGGAGATGGAGGATGAGGATGAAGAAGACGAGGACGAGGACTACGTGCCCTTCGAGGCTGGCGAGGGTTCAAGCTCCAAGAGACACCGGGGGCGAAACAAACTGATAAAAACAGCCAAAAATCCAAATGACAGGATACGGGTACGTGTTTCCGCTGGGAAGAGGTATGCCGTAATAACTTCGTATAGCATACATTATACGAAGTTATACGACTAAACGTTTCGATCGTGCCAAGTTTATCCTTGTCCTAGCCCTCAAGCCATCCACAAATATTTAGAGATCTCAATCCTTTGAAAATCTCCTAAACCGGGTATTTTCTGTGTCCATCGGACCGGGTTCGATCGCCACCGGACTGGGTCTCCTAGCCCAAACCCTAGTTTCAGGTTTCTGTTGCCTGTCAGACCGGGTTCGGTCCCGCCGGACCGAGTCCGATAGTGCCTGTGCTCTAGCACCAGTGCTCCGTCGGACCAGGTCCAACCACCATCGGACCGGGTCCGACAGTGCGTATGTCAGCCGTGTTTGAGGCTTGGTTGCAGGCATCAGACCGGGTCCGATGACCATCGGACCGGGTCTGACGGTACTGTAATGGCTAGTTTTTGGAGTCTTCCCGAGCTCCAACGGCTAACTCCTCACCTAGGGGTATTTATTGACTTGGGTAGGCTGCCATTATTGAGGTTAGGATCAGAGCCTAGTTCCTTTCAAGTGGTATCAGAGCCTAGGATCTCCCGTTTAGCTTAACCGCTCGGAGATGGCCACTAAGGAGGGGGCAAAGATTGACATTGGAAAAGCTTCCACTTTCGATGGCACTAATTACTCTCATTGGAAAATTAGGATGCAACGTTATTTGAAAGCCCTTAGCTATGATGTTTGGATTGCTTGTGAATCCGGTTATCTGACACCCATCAATCCTTTGGCTCTCACTCCCGCCGAGATAGAGTGTCGGCGATACAACGCCATAGCTACAAATGCTTTACTTTCCAATATGAGTGTCGATGTATTTAATCGCATTAGCAATCTCACAAAAGCTAATGAAATTTGAAAAACTTTGAAAGAAATTCATGTTGGTAGCTCGGAGTTACTAGAGGAGAAGTTGTTGGAAGTATTAGGAATTTCCTCAATATTTTAATCCACAAAATTATGTAAATCATAATTAAACAATTGCCAGTTTCCAGTTTAAGACCAAAGGTACTAGATATAAAAATATCTATCTCATACGCAAGGGCTAATGAACAGGAAAACAAAAAGGCAAAGGCACGGTATAAACAAATATACCCTTGAGCCGGAGCCGTAGCCACTACAGGCGCAGGCACAGGCGCTGGCGGAGGAATGACTTGCACATTCTCAGCCGCCATGACGGTTGATGTAGTCGATCACAAGTTGGTGCAGAGATGCCTTTGATGCAGTGGAGAGGTCGGTGCAGTCGAACGTCGATGCTGTGTAGATGTACAGGTGCCTCCTTGCAACGATCCAGGGACGAAGAACTCGAGCAGTCGCGTGAGAACGCTCCCCAAAAACCTTATCGGCCTTCTATCCCGAGCAGGATCTCGAAAAGGACGAGGTTCCGGAGGCCTGCTCCCTCCGCTCCTTGTGCGCGCAAGGAAACAGAGGTGGGAACGCAAAACGGCAGCGCTACAGATGGGATGTGCGGGAGAGAGAGAGAGCTCTTAAGGGCGAGAACTTATTTTTCACAGGGCGAGGAGCTCATGCTTTTATAGGCGCCAGGAAGAGAAGATTCGTCGAACCTGGACGCCATCAAGCACTAGTAACGGACGTCATTACATCTGGCCATTAAGTCGTCCGTTACGTAACGGACGTCATTACACCAGCCATTAAGTCGTCGGTTACGGGGAGAGGTCGCCCGTGCTCAGGGTGAGGTCGCCCGTGCTCGAGGAGAGTCGGCTCGGGGAGAGATCGCCCGTGCCCAAAGAGAGCTCGCCCGTCTCGGGGAGAGCTCGCCCGTGCCCGAGGAGAGGTCGCCCGGCTCGGGGAGAGCTCGTCCGTGCTCGACACGTCACGCTCACGCCCATGCCTTTATCTTTTCTCTCTTTTCTTAATTGGGAGAATCACAATCCAACTATTTAAGTTGAGATATTCTCCTCCCAATTTCCCGAACGGTTTAGTATTAAATGGGCCTCTTGGAATTTCTATTAAAATAATTAAATGGGCCAACCCCATAATTATTCTAACAGAGTATGCACATATCTTTGACCAGGATATATATGTGCCAATTAATTGAGATAGGTTGTCCCAAATCTCGCGGCCAGCTACGGCGCTTTCATGAATTTTATTGTGACAAAAATGCATTAGTACTCGTATAAACCGTATTTTCAATTGACACATAGATTAAAGAAGCTGTGAAATCAAGATAAAATAAAGAAAAATGATCATACTAACCATGCTATAAATGTCTTAAAAATATAAAAAAGAACATCATATGAGAGAGATATATATGTGCTAATTAATTGAGATAGGTTGTCCCAAATCCCACGGCCAGCTACCGGCGCTTTCATGAATTGAATTGTGACAAAAATGCATTAGTGCTCCGTCCCTTCTTTTCATATAAGCCGTATTTTGAATTGGCACATACGTTAAGGAAGCTGTGAAATCAAGATAAAGTTAAGAAAACATGATGGTACTATCAATGCTATAAATGTCTTGGAAATATAAAAGAGAACATCATATGAGAGAGATGTTCATTAATGAATTAAATAAAGAATAGACAAGAAAAAACATAAATAAATTCGCATGCACACTTTATATTCTAAATAAAATTATTTAAATTATATGTTTTACATAGAAAAACGGAGGGGGTACTTTGCTAGATGTGCCCATTATTCCCTCGATTTGCCAGCTATTCACTAGATACACCCATTAAGTCACTAGATGGAACAATCGAGCATTAAGGTGGGAATCCATGTGCTTGAAGTGTCTTTCCAGTTTCCTCACTTCCGCCAGATAACTTGTAATAGCCCGTTGGGCCATCGTCCCGGCCCAACCCACCCATCAAGTTAAAGGCAGTGGACGAGGGGGGAGCCGACGGTTTCCCAGGGCAGGAAACCTAGCCGCCGCCTCCCTGCCGCCCTCCCCATCGCCTAGCCGCCGTCGTCCTCGTGCGCCGCCTCCCTGCTACCGTCCCTGTGACCACACCGTCTCGCCATCGCCGTGGCCGCCGTCCCCGTTGCCCGGCCGCCGGGCTGCACCGGCGCCGTCGTCCCTGCTGTCCCTGCCGTCCCTGCCATCTTGCCCTGCTGGTGGAGCGCGCCGCCGTTGTCCAGCGCCATGCGCCGCCGCCGCCCAGCTCCACGCCATGCCGTGGCCGAGCCGCCACCTCTTACCCTTTTTCTTGAGGTAAAACCCCACTATGGCTTTGTTGTGAAGGGGATTAGAAAAGGTAGGAGAATTAGGAGTGAGGAGGATTAGGGGAAGTTGGGAGGAGGAAGAAGCCAGGGAAGCTTGTGAGAAGGGGCGAAGTGAAGTGCTGGCCATAGAAGAGGAGGGGGAGAGGAGAGAAGATGATGCATGTTGGTATTTGGATTTTTTTTTTGTAGCTGATTTAGATTAGTTGCTAGCCGTGAAATATTGACTGTATTCTTGTATATTTAATTAGATTTGATTAGTAGACGGTCAGTTTTATGGATTAGCAAGTGTTACCTGTCAGGACCAAAGTTTTCATAGGTCAGATGTATGTGCAGTAGGCTAAGGGTGATTTACGACTGGTTATGTTCAGATTTGGGGCATGCTCTTGTAGCAGAAATTGTCAATATAGACCCTATCTTTATTTGGAACCGAAGGATGTATAAATTGGACAAGTAGTTCTCAAATTTGGCCGTTCTAAGCCTGCTGTCCAGATTTCAGTATGGTTGGGTTTTGTTGGCTCTAGTGATCCTAGATAGGCTATTGAATAGTGTAAGAGAGGGTGGGCTTAGAGGTAGAGATTTTCTTTTGGTTTGCTCCTAATGAGGAAAATATTGAGACGCATCCATTTGTGTAGGTCCTGGACCAGGATGATCGCGTCGGCTGTGCATTATTCCATCGGTCCAAAGGCAAGTATATGTTAAACATAAAACCGGTTGGTTGAATATGGTTTGTTGATTTAATACTTTGTGCCTGATCATGACCTGTGGTTGGATTATGTTGTTTGTGCTATATATGACAGAGTTATGGTGTCGGTTGCATGTCATAAGAGCATTATTGCATCATATTACATATGAGCCAGGTCGATGAGAAAGTCACTTTTGACTAGTCCGTTTCGGTCGGTGAGAAAGTCGAAAGTGACTAGTCCGGAGTGCTCTGGAGGAGACATATGCATGTGCATTGCATTGCATGAACGGAGGAAAGTGTGGAGTGTTGGTATGATTTGATAATGGATGGATTTCTCATTGTTATTTTATTATTCTGGTTGTTTATACATATACCTTGCTGAGTATTCCCCGATACTCACTCTTGCTTTATTTGGTTTTTAGGTACTGGTGATATCAATCATGCATGGGGATGGGAAAATAGAACATGGACTCGAGCACTCACTACCTTTCATGTTGAATTAGTACATTAGTTTCTTATGAGTTTTATTTAAATAGTCGTCATGTGTATAAGTGAGCGTTGCAGTTATGGTAGGTTTTAAGTTGGATGTTGGTTGATAGAATTGTTTATTTGTTCTCTGGATATAAATTGTCTGTCGTGGATGTCCTTATAAACAAAGGAGATGCTGTTAAAATTTTATAGATTTTGGAGAGTTAGTAGCATTCTGGGTTCTCGTGGAATCGGGGTGTTACATAACTTGCCATTCGGACGTCGGAAGGCTCGAAGTCCTTGTTATACTGGCTAACGGCCAACCGCGAATCACCTTTCGCTGTCAGCCGTTGGACGCCGAGCGAAAGATTTCCGATTTTGATCCTCGTTAAAATTTATGAATTTGACACTATAGCTTACTATTATAGACCACGATCTCATTTATCAGTCACATAGGGAAATACTTTTTTTTAGAAAAATGTAAACTTTTGAAATATTTCAGCTCGAGTTGCATCCAGACAAGTGCTTTATTCCCTACTAACACGAAGCTCGGCTCTAAAAAATACGAAAAAAGAACGCTAGAGTCCTGAGATATCGTGGGCCTCTCAAAAAAACCATAGAGCTGAACATTCTCGGAAAATGGATCTAAAAAAAAGATTTTCGGAAATATGTACGTTGTGGATTGTGTTAGTTGTGTGCTTCATATTATCATATACACTAAGCATACTTGTTTGACTACATATATTGGCTAAACTATAGAGTCCGTCAAAAATATATATTCTTGAATGGAGATACACTAGTGTTTGATACAAGGAGGGATTTGTCGACGCTTTCATTCACCGGCGCGCACGTACGGGGATTCAACTCCGACATGTGGGTTTCGTTGGAGCAGTGTGTGGTTTGGTGATGGAGCTAGCATTAATAACAGTCATCTGTATTGTAGTCCTTCAAGTGGTGGAAGAGAAGCCACATGATGGTAATGAACTCGCCGCCATTGCTGAGCTCCCTCGCATGGGAATCTCGGCTGCAGTGTTCCGCGGCATACAACATCGTCTCCACCCACACCTGGAAGACCACTTTCAGCGCGTCACGCCCTGCGCGTGACGACTCTTCGTCGAGAAGCTCTTTGGCGAGACGGAGTCCGTGCTTAACATCCGCTTCACGAACATCCCCATCGTAACACTGAATTAAGAAGAGGAGGCCGGAGATCAATAAGTAAATGTACTTCCACATTGCGCTAAAAAAAAAATACTTCCACATCGATCGTAGTACTTTGTTCTTGGAACATTATCTATGTCAATCTTCTCTATGTGAGATGAGATGGTTACTGTAGTTCCGGATTCTCCACGAAATATTGCGGGTTTGGTTTCTCTCTGGAAATGGTTGGTGAGTCAAAATCACTTTATGAAATCGTTTGGCTGGTTGTCTTGATTCTGATTCTAAAGAAAGGGTTAGAGTCGAAATGGGAAAGAAGTGAAACAAAAAAGGACGATACCAAGTTTTGCTTGTTTCTCCCTTACAGTGTAAAAGGAATGAAGAAATGTGGTTCAGATGAATTGTCTTGGGAGCTAGGTATACACACATGCAAATAGGAACTGTAAACTAGGAATGAAGAAAGAAATTTCAAACGATAATATATATGAAATGATTTTGATGCCCTACTCAGCCAATACCTGATCATCATTGTTGTCGCTGTCGCTGTCGTTGTTGTCAAATATGCTAAATAATTCCTCGACAAGCTTCTCCCTTTGTGGGATCCTGGATCCTCCGGGGCCTTGGTGCTGGAACAACTTAAGCATGCAGTAGGGGTTTCGGCTTCTCGGAGATGGGTTGTCCACAATCACGTCCAGATCTCGAAGGATACCGGTATATACTTCATGGCGCGTATGACCAGGCAGCATATGGGGTTTTACCACCAGCAGGAACATCATGTAATTGGATAGCACCTGGGTAGCCTCAACAAGCTTTTTGTCATGTTGTTGAGCGTTCTTGGATTTACGGATGTATACATCGGTTGCAATGTGCCAAACAAGGATGCTATCGTTGAAGCCAATGTCATTGACACTCCACTCGGCCAATTTCCTGTACATACTAGGACCTTCTAGTGAAATTTTGCCTCTTGAAGTGAAAGCATGGCGAAAGTAGCAATTCTGCCACAGTTGGGGCAGCACTAAGTCGTCGAGATCTTGCATTGAGAAAGAGTCGGTAGGTGAGAAAGTGCCCGAGAAGTGTAGCTTGCTCCACCAGTCCTGGAGCCCCATCTTCATGGCCAGCCTAGTCCACAGCTCGTTCCTGTCGCGGGTGGCAAGGTGCAGCAAGTTGTACTGCCCAATGGAGCCCGACCACAGCCTCCGCCTCGCCGGCTGGACACGCCGGCGAATGGAAGTGATGACACCGAGAAGCAGCTGCTTCCACTTCCCTTTCCTGCCGCACAAGCGATGACTCGTCCAGGATGACAGCACAGCCCTGCACATGGATGTGGCCTCTAGGGCCAAAGCCCCAACCAACAGAACATAGCTGACGATCACATCGACGCGGCTATATCCTGATCCTCTGCCGCTGCTGATGCTGAGGCAGAACAAGAGGAACCCGGTGACTGTGCCAAGCAGCGAGACGAGGTGGATGTAGAAGCCGTACCGGGTGTGGATGACAGCCGCCTTGGTGTACAGCGTGTCGTACATCAGAGACAGCTCCAGCTCCACCCGTTTCTTTATATTCCCCCTCATGTAACCAGTCTCGCCTACTTCCATTTCGTACAATGCAAGGAAGTTTCCCCAACTTAGAGTGGGCAATCCGGCGTCAGTAAAGACACACTTGCAGAGGAAGAACTGGAAGTGAGCTTGAAGCAAGACTTCCTCGTCACTGATACCCTCTCTCAGCAATTCACGAGGGTGAGCCCAGCCGCTTGTTCCATCGCGGATGCTGTTGCGGATGCTGCTCATGTTGGCACGCTTGAGTGACCATGTCCTCTCACCATACTTGAACACGCCGACAACGAACAAGGAGATGGAGGCACACAGGAGCAAGGTGCTGGCCCCGCTGCTGGCCATGTACCTGTACACGACATACGCAGCTCCCAGGACCTGCACAGTGAGGGTCTGCAGGTGGCGCAGCCAGAGCCGGTTGTCTTCTAGGGCGTAGGCGGTGATGTTGTCCGGGCCGCCGAGGTGCACCAGGAGGAACGGTGCCCAGAACGCCACCAGCTGGTGCTCGCGTGATCCGCTAACCACGGATAGGTGGCCCAGAGTGTATATCGCCGTGGCGTCGGCCAGCTGGTACGCCAGCCAGAGAGAGAGCCTCAGCACGTCAGAGCAGCTGCGCCGACGGATCCCTCCCAAGGCGAGGAGGAATACTTGCAATGAAAAACTCACAAGGACCATGATCTGTATCCCCCATTTGCTCCATAGGTGCAATAGCCCTGCAGCTGCCATTGCTCTGCTCCTCAAAATATATGTTTCCTGCAGGAACATCATGCCACCTTATGAACCTAACAATATTTGCAACTTGAACATATGTGGATGTGTTTTTGCATGCATAATATGCAAGGGTGAAAGTGCATCTAGGCCCTAAGTAATTTTGGTGATTAATGATTAACAATTATAGAGCTAATATTTTCTGTTGGAGAATTGTACACAGATGTTATACAGATTAAATTCATAAGGTACATGTTTACATGTGATGGTGTACCCCTCAAAAGTAGATATATTGTAAGAAGGCATCAATACTAGTATTTATTTGTAAATCTTTAATTATTGAGTCCTAGGAATACCGTACTATAAAGAGGAATGCAATGGAGAAACATGTAAAGGTTCCTAAGTGCTCAAAATAGGTATCTCGAAATTCGTGTGAGTTTTCCACTTAAAATACACTCTATACAGAACTTACACCATCAGAACATCCGATGAGGGTCGGAGCATCCGATGGTGATCCCGGTCTGACAGTTTTCAAAGCCATCCAGAGAGTAGTCCATCGGAACATCCGATGCAGATCGGAACATCCGATGGCCATCGGAACATCCGACGGTGTCGGAACATCCGATGCGGTATTAACTGCAGCAACGGCTAGTTTTCAGGATTCTCTATTTAAAGCCTTCTCTAATACCTGCCAAAAGGTTACACACGCTGATTACATCCTGATTTGAGCCTAATTCATATTCTTCATCATCTCTCTCAAAAACCCTAGCCTTTGTCTCTCTCTCTTATTCATCTTGTGAGATCTAGATCTAGAGAGATCAAGGCACCCAAGTGCTCCACGAATTAGAGTTCAATTCTTGAGCACTTAGTGATTCCTAAATTTTTTCATCGCATTTGTTACTCTTGGAGGCTTGAAGGGTTTCTAGACGGCTAGGTGTCACCGGTGAGTCGCCGATCTTTGTGTGGAATGTCTTCGGAGTTTGTGAAGGTGCAAATATACCTCTGCAAGGAAAAGGATTCAACTAGTGATCGCCGGTGAGTGCTGTGTGCTTCGCCGGGAGGGGATTAGGGTCTTGGTGATTCGGGCTTTTTGCCTTCCCTAACGGTGAGTAGGATCTCCCTTCAAAGATCCGAACATCGGTAAACAAAAATCGCTTTGTTTTCGTCTTGATCTTGTTTTATTGTTTTTACTATTGGTGTTGGTCTGTTCTGAGTATTCTTCAATAGATCTAACATTGGTTTTGCGAGAAATCAGTTTTTGCTACAGGTTTTCGACAAATCCAAAATACCCTGAATCGGAACATCCGACCCAGATCAGAACATCCGTCGCAGGGGTTGCTGGATCAGGTCGAAACATCCGATCTGCATCGGAACATCCGACGGACTGGTCACTGTTGAACTTTATTAATTCCGCAATTTCGTTTTATTCGTCTGTTCACCCCCCTCTAGGTGGCATAGCGATCCTTTCAAAGGGAATGTATGAAAAGATGCACAACTACTAAAGTAATGCATGCCAACAGATCAGGATAAAAACCTAGGTAGTGTACAAATGTTTAATTTTGTTCGACGATGTTAAGGCCTGCCTCTTCTATAGCTGCTTTAGTTTAGTTTAGTTGAGCTGAAATTTTTTTTTGAGCTAACCGGCAGGGGCTCTGCCATTTCATTAAGAGAAAAGGGAATTGTACACAATAACAGGGGAGAGAGAGAGAGGGGGGATAGAGACCGAGAGGGGGAGGAGAAAGCGAGGGGGGGCTAGCCCGACAAAATTACATTCGTATAGACCATTCCACAGAATATTTTGTAATAATTTTTTTGTGGTTTTGTTGATTTTACTCAAAGATCTGAAAGGTATTTTTTTAATATTTCTTTTAATCTTTTTATATCTTTTTTAATTCCATATTTTTTATCTCAACTAAACTAAACATGCTATAGAAGAGGGCCTAAGTCGTGCTGCCCATGTTTAGTATTTGATGTGGGACTAAAACTGTCGGTGTATTTTACACCGGGGTGTACTCCCGCGTCGCTGCCATGTGGAACCAGCGGTCCATCAGGGAGTACTCCATGGTCGGCAACTTTGAGCCCAAGCGGATCAAGGTCTGGTTCTAAGTAAAGTAAGCTAAGTTGTTTGTTTTGGCCACGTGGCGGTCCGGCGAGCAGGGCGACCAGGCCCCAGGCGCCGGGCGACCAGGACACGTGACAGCCCGACGAGCAGGCGGACGGGTGCGCGCGTAGGTGCACCAGGGGGCACGTACGGGCCCCACTATCAGGGGTACAGGACGAAGGTGCAAGGAAGCTTTCTCTGGGATACACCAAATCCAGATCATTCAATGCGATGGAACCGGTCTGACAGAATGGGTGGGAATCTGACGAAATGATTGCCCCCGCTACTCTATGGTGTCAGCTACACAGTAGTTTCTGCAGATGCTTGGTACGAGTCGCGGTGACCAGGGTGCGGGGTGGGCGCCCTCCCTGTCACTTCCTCCCTGTCCCCTTGGCTTTGCGGGGCGCAGTAGGGTGGCGACTTCGACGTGCGACCAGTGATGGAACAGCAACAGTGGCCTGGATCATTTAATGTACACTGTTCAGTACTTTGTGATCCTCGCCAGCCCGAGTATATAAGGGCTGGGGGTGCGTCTGTAAAGGGGTTCCGCGTTTTTGCAATCGAACTCCCAAAGATAGCCAGTACACATATCGCAAGGAGCTCGAGCAAGACTAGGGCTGTTACCCAATTAGGGGGCCCGAACCTGGATAAACTTGGCGCTTGTTCTTGCGTCCTGGCACGAGAAAGAAGAGATGAGAGAGCTAACTACGCACACTCCACTACCGAACAACCGGATCAGTCCCCGAAAAACCTGTCAGCACACCCCACTGCCGAACAACCGGATCAGTCCCCGAAAAACCTATCAGCACACCCCACTGCCGAACAACCGGATCATTCCCCGAAAAACCTGTCAGCTGAAATACGCCGACAAAAACAAAATCCCTTCCATCACACATGGGGTGGTGTAGCCCATGACCATATGGTTGAAGATCCCGTTCCGGGTTTCAAAAACCTAAAGTTCTGGTACAACCTATTGGGAAATTACATAAGGCAAGGTCACACCAATGCACATTTATTTGTTAGTGAGATTCAACCAAAGACTATATCCCAGTGCATTATCTATGAGCACTCCCCCTATATCGGTGCAACACCGGCCACCTGGGGCCTAGCCAAACCGCCGTCAACCCCCAAAATTTTTTTTGTCGTCTTGTCTAGTGACAATATTGCTCTTTTTTGTTAACAAAGGACAGGAGAACTACCATCTATTAATCAAAGCGAGGAAGTTTAATAGGTTGGGGGTTGGAAACCTCCACCCCGGGGGACTAAAAAAAAAATTGATTACAAAATTGGCTCCCGCGGCTGTCCAGAGCCACAGTTCGTCGATGAGGTGCTAGGCAAAGATGAGTCGGGGCCGTTCGACTACGCGGAAAATCCGGTTGTTGCGCTCCAGCCACAAGTGCCAGATAGTCCCGAAGATTATTGATAGAGAGCCACGCGAAACCCTGCCTTGAAAAATGTCTTCGTCCCACCAGGGTGGGATGTTGGAGTGTTGTCTCCACAACGACGGGGCGATGAGTGGGGACAATATTGTTCCTCTAACATTTACGAGGATGCCGCGTTATAGAATCTGGCTCTAACTCTATCTTATACCCCCGACTATAACTCGAAGTCCGATTTGTAACCATCTTGTACATGTATTAAACACGAACTCTAATAAACAACGCAAACGTAACAATAATAGTTATCACTTCCTACCTCAAAAGCAATGGAAATGGAGGAAAATGGGGAACATTTGGTTTAGAGAGAGAGAGAGAGTTCGCGTTCAGTCGTACAGATAACTGAGGTTCTTGAACTCACGTCGTAGATGTTGAAATCGTCGTAGCCGGACCTTGCCGAGGCAAAAGCTAGCGGATGGGAGCCTCCTGCTCCTCCTCCTGCTCCTCCTGTTTTTCCTCCACTTCAGACGAACGTTTGCTTGCCTTGTACAAGGAAGGAAAGGATGCAAGGCCTGGAAGCTGGAGCGGAGTGTTGGAACTTTCTTGGAGGCAGAGGCAGCGGATCCCTTCCTTGCTCTGCCATCCAATTATGATCAACATTGCCCGTTAAAAGGCATCGATCCCCTTCCAGGTCCCCTTGCCTTTGGTTGATGCGTCGCCCCTTTTCCTTTCTTCCGAGTAGGCAGCTCACTAGGGCATCTTGAATGGTACCACTTCTACCAGTTATAAGTATTCTAACTCAGCCTTTTTACTTATATGGAGGAGAGAGAGAGTGTGTGTGTGTGCTAGCTACTAATTTATAGTCAGTCTATAGCTGATTTCAATGCAATTATACACTATTACATATGGACCCATATTTAATTTTACAGACCATGTTATAGCTCGTCCATTAGAAATGTTGTCTATAAGATATCTATAGATGATATGGAGCTTACTTATAGCTAGGATTGGGCCTATAAAATATCTTAGAATAGTAGTCCTTTATGGACAAGGACTGGGCCTTCTAGAAGGGTTTAGGGGTGTAGCTGGCTAGGTTAGGGCAGTTAGGGGCTAGGGTTAGATTAGGTTTAGTTTTAACCCTACGTAGAACCTTTTTAATACATATAACAACAATACTTATTTTCATATAGTCAAATTTATTAATATTTATTTAATTTTAAATAAGTGACTCATAATAATTTTATTAGGATGGTACAACGGCGTTGGTCAGGATGGGTGTTGGTTTAAACCTATAAGTATAACATCTTCAATGGTGTCAAATTAGCTAGTTATAATGACTCCAACTCAACGTTTTTTAGTGGATGAGAGAAAGAGAAGAGAAAGAGAGAGAGAGAGAGATAGATAGAGATTCTATTACAAGATAAGGTAAGAGCCCGTCTATAACGGATTACATGATACATGCATTACATATGAACCCATATTAATTTTAAAGGTTGTGCTGAATAGTTATTCAGCACGCGAGCCAGGTACCGATCGCATGGCTCGGTGGCCTAACGGCGCTCTGCTTCTCTCCGTTAGCAATAAAAACCAAATAATAACTGCGCATTTAAAGCAGAGCGTATGTTACCGTATATTATGGAACTCCCGTGAGGCAAAATCGACAGTTTGTTGTTCAGCCCGATATAGTTTTTACAAAAACGATCAGTTTTCTGTTTCAAAAACCAGATATAGTTTTTTATGAATAAATTATAGTTTCTTGATGTATAAGTTATAGTTTTGACAGGCGATCCAAACGAACAAGATTTGTTAGTTAGAAAACTAGTTAAGGCCTGAAAATCCGGCTCTGAATTCTCCTCTTTTTAAACACCGCACGACCTTCCCACCCCTCTCATTTGTATCTGAATGGTGATGGCGGCGACGCGCGGCACGGCGGCGGCGACGCGCGGCACGGCGGCAGCGACCACTCGGCGGCGGCGACGACGACGCGTGGCGTGGCGACAGCGACGACGATCACGCGCGGGGCGGCGGCGACGACGGCGGCGGCAACAGCGACGGCGACGCGCAGCGCGGCAACGGTGGCTACATGCGGCGCGGTAACGACGACGCGCGGCATGGCATCCGCAACTACGCGCTGCATGGCGACGGCGATGACGACGGCGGTGACAGCGACGGTGACTACATATGGCGCGGCAACGACGAGTGTTTTGCCGCGCCCTCGTCATCGTCGATGGCAGCGGCGTGGACAGCAACACTCCCGTGGCCAATCGCACTGCACGGCGGCGAGTCGGCGATAGTTTTTTCGCTATAGTTTTTTCGAAGTTCGTATATAGTTGTTTTATTCATTTAATATAGTTTATTTGGTACAGATGTATTAACGGTCTTCAGTTTTGTGTATAGTTTTTTTTAACATTTGTAAATAGTTTATTGCATACTCGTGAATAGTTTTTACGTATAATTTTTCTTTTTCTGGTGGATATTGTATTTGTAAATATATGTTATAGTTTTTTCGTTTCAATGTTATAGTTATTTGCATCATTACTTATAGTTTTTCTGAATGTAACCGAAATTCATCAAGTTTGGTCTTGTTTTGTTCGTAAAAATGTAACAAATAGAATGGTGAAAACGTTCGTTGATTGGATCTTCCGATCAAAAAATATGACCAAAAAATGATGAAAAAAGGAGTTTGTGTGCGTAATAAATGAGTTCACATGTACTGATATCTTCCTTTTCGTAATTTCTGGACGCCATGCAACTGCAGGTTTGATAGTTTTTTGCCATGCATTCGATAGTTGTTTTCCACAGTCGTTTATAGTTTTTTCTTCTGGCGCTATGCATTTGTAGGTTTGATAGATTTTTGGCGCCATGCGTTCGATAGTTTTTTCCACTGTCGTTATAGTTTGCTGGGAAAATCATCGAACTGATATTTACAACTAGCAACCGTAATTAATACGGGACCGACTTGTGAACAGTCGACTGGGCCCCTATAGGGGTGCCCAGTCGATTTTCTGGGCCGTTGGATCTTAATCCAACGGCCCAGATCAACCCGCGCCCCCCACTCTCTCTCTCTCTTCCTTTCCCCTTCTCCTCCCCTTCACCCCGCAGCGCCCCCGACCCCGACTCCCCTGCTCGCTCCGCGCTCCTCCTCCTCCTCCCCCGCCGCCTCCGCCACCGCCCGCGGCCGGCGCCGCCGCCGGCGCCTAGCCGCCCCGCCGCCCAGCCGCCCGCCGCCGACGCTTCCCCGCCCACCCTAACCCGGCCGTAGCCTCCACTCCACCCCCCGCCACCGCCGCCCCGACCGCCATCTCCCCCCTCCCCCGGCTCCGGCGGCGCCGCGCCGCCTCCGCCGCCGCCCCGACGAGCCCCACCCACCGCCGGTCCGCCGCCTCCCCCGACCTCCCTCTACACCCCGCCGGCCAAATATATTCCCTAACCCGAAACCCTAATATTCCCTAACCCGAACCGGCCGGCGGCGAGCTCGAGGGCGGCGACGGCGAGGTCGACGGGGAGCTCGACGGCGGCGAGGTACGCTCCCTCCTTCCGCCTCCCCCTTCTTCCCCCTCCCTCCCTCATCCCCCTGCCTGGGCGGGGCAGTCGCCTGGGCGGGTGAACTGCCGCCCAGGCGACTGCCATTGAGCAAAACCAAATTAATACATCTTGTTTTGCGTGGAAAGAGGCGTTTAACGTTCGTTTGCTGGAATTAAAAGCGGGTTAATTATGTGTTGGTGCCACCGCTCGCTGCCTAGTTGGGAGAAACGACCGGGGCGCCGAATAACTATTCAGCGCCTAGCACCACCCGTTATGCTATAGATAGTTATTAGAGAGGATGTGTATTTGTTATGTATAGATGATATTTTCTTTTATATAAATAGTGATTGACACTGCCGTTGGATATGATCTTGCGATATTTGTCAAACCGTGCAAATAATTGCTTTCAATTCCTAATGAAAGAGGGAATTAATTGCGTCCATTTGCATATACTATACCCAGGCTAGCTAGCTGTCGCTTGAATCAGAGAATATTTTTCAAATCATGTGATTAGTTGGCTTCTAATCAAAGACGAAATTAATTGCTTTGTTAATTATATATCACCCATTAACCGGTTTGAGAAGTCTAATACCCACTGAGATTTGCACACCTTTTACAGCTGGTTTGATGGCAAGAAAAGCAGGAGCTCAGGCACCAGTACATAATATATTGAATCTGCTGCATACATCGTTCATTTAGATGGGGGCATACGCTCAACTCACACAGGCTTAATTATTCAGTATATATCTTGCACGGCATGCCCGAATTTTACATGCTACATGCATGTATACAGCTGATCTTTTGGTATATATATATATATATATATTCATTTGCCCATGCAGCAACACAGGAACCTGCCGCTGCCGTCGTTTGTTGGCATGCACTTGGTGTTGCTGGAGTTCGCTGCACTTCTTAAAAACATTGACGCGAGGGATCAAATTCCTAGGAAAGAAATGTTGCCACAAATGTGGCCGTAAAACCAAACGCAGTCCCAACTCGCTAAAACTTTCAGATCTTGTGTATAAGGGCACTTACAGTGCAGATTCTTAGATAGTTTCTACATGTGCCATGTGGGATAAAAAACTGTTGTGGCAGCCTATTAATTAAGAGAGAGAGTGAAACCGTTTCTTAGTTTAGAAACTGTTTCTTCACATAATCTAATACTATGAAACACCGAAGAAACCCTACTGTAAGATCATAACCGTTTCATAAATGAGCCCAAGCAATTAAGGTAGCCAATCAAAAGATACATCTATTAAATACATAAGATACGTTGCCCTGGATGGATGGTTTCTTTCACCATTTCTTGTTTATTCTCTCTCATCTAAGAAACTCTTGTACAAACTTTGCATTGTGAATGCCCTAACAGTACGAATTAGTACAAAAGAACGCTTTCCTGAGGGTGCAAAATAGAAAAGTTCCATTTTTGGACTGCAGGGGAAACCGGTCGGCTCCAATAGCGGCGATGGCGTGCGGGCGCGCAGCTCGTCGGCGGCTGGGCGGCCCGGTGGTGCGGCAGCTCGCAGGTTACGCACGGCGCCTTAGCGTGGCAGAGACGGACTCGCGGCGCGAGCGCAGCGCTCGTCAGCGGCGTTGACGCAGTGACGGCAGCACTGACCGGCGGCGCTCACCGGCGGGGGCTGCTAGCCCAAACCCTAGATATGTTTTGGAGAGAGAAAGCGAGGTAATTTCTTAGCTTTGCGTTTTTTTTGGTTGTGTGGAGGAAAAGGAAACTAATTTATGGGTTTAAGAGGCCTTTGAAATGGACAAGTTTAGATTTTGGGATTTTGTGGATTTTTGGGGTGACTGATGCTGATTTTCCAAATGATGGTTGGACTTGGACTGAAATTCCACATAAGAAGACGTCAATCAACAAACCAACATGCTGCAGAATTTCCACACAAGACTCGCACGACTTCTGGGGGTCAAGATTATGCTACTAGCACAGGACCTTCTGAATTGACATCTATGCATGCTGGGATTGCCAGCATATGTGCATACATACATCATCCTGAACACCACTTGAGCTAGTGATCGCCATGGCATTTCTTCCTTGTGTTCCTATCATACTGTTGGCGACCGCATGTTCCCTGATGTCAGCAACCACCATGGCTTCCTCTCCGTCACCGAAGCTGAGCAGCGACACCGTCCTTGCCGCTCTTCTGGCTTTCAAAGCCCAGCTCTCTGATCCTCTTGGCGCCCTGGGAGACGGCTGGGCTAGTAACAAGTCCTTTTGCAGCTGGGTCGGCGTGTCGTGTGGCCGGCGACATAGGCGTGTCACAGCTCTGTCGCTGCCGAACATCGCCCTCCAAGGAGAGCTCAGTCCTCACCTGGGCAACCTCTCTTTCCTCCGCTTCCTAAATCTCACCAACACCAACCTCACGGGTTCTATTCCAGCTGATATTGGAAGGTTGCCTCGTCTTGAAGTCCTTTCCCTTGGCCAAAACACTTTATCAGGTACTCTTCCCTCTACCATTGGTAACATCACAAGGCTTCAGATTCTTGCGCTAGATCGTAACCACCTTTCAGGGCAAATACCACTAGAGCTGCAAAATCTACATGAGCTCAGGTACATATCCCTTGATCAGAATTACATGAGCGGCCCAATACCAAAGTTTTCATTCAATGTCACGCCTTCACTGACCTGGGCAACCTTTAGAAATAACACTCTGTCTGGATCTATACCAGATGGTATTGGCTCCTTGCTCATGCTTCGACTCCTTGACCTCCTCGGTAATCAACTCTCCGGTCCAGTACCTCCTACTATCTTCAACATGTCTAGCCTCGAAGTCATCCTTCTTGCAAAAAACCACCTCACTGGGCCTATACCTGAGAATGGAAGCTTTATTCTCCCCAAGTTGCAAAAAATAAGGCTCAATGTCAACAAATTCACTGGTCAGATTCCATTGGGCCTTGCAGCATGCCATCAACTTGAGGAGCTTTCTATAGCGGAAAATCTCTTTGTGGATGTGGTGCCAACATGGCTGTGTAAGCTGTCGCAGCTTGCTATCCTTTCTATAGGCGGAAATGGTATCTCTGGGCCCATCCCAAGTGAGCTTAGTAATCTCATCGTGCTCAATACCCTTGACCTCTCATTCTCCAACCTAAGCGGACAAATTCCTATGGAACTGGGAACATTGACAAAGCTCAACTTTCTCCATCTTTCATTTAATCAACTAAACGGATCATTCCCTGCTTTTATCGGAAACCTATCTGAACTGTCTTTCTTGGCATTGAACAACAACTTTCTGACTGGATCGGCACCATTGACACTTGGAAACATAAGATCTCTTTTATGGCTTGACATTGGATATAATTACCTCCAAGGGGATCTTGACTTTTTGGCCAGCCTTTGCAACTGTCGTCAACTCCAGGTGCTTTACATATCATCCAACTCTTTCACTGGGAATCTCCCTAGTTATCTTGGGAACCTCTCTACAAACCTCATCGATTTTAATGCACAGAACAACCAATTAATTGGCTGGATTCCACCTACACTATCAAATCTAACTGGCCTCCAGACGATAAACCTTCAGAACAATCATTTGAGCGACACACTCCCAAGATCCATCATCATGATGGACAATCTTGAAGCACTTGACTTTTCTCTGAATACCATAGTTGGCCCACTCCCTGCAGAAATTGGCATGCTAACAAGACTTTCAATCTTGTATTTCAAAATAATCAACTCATTGGTGCCATACCAGATGGCCTAGATAACCTCACTATGTTACAGTACATCTCGCTATCTGGTAACAATCTATCTCAGATATACCAACAGGCTTGTTTCATCTTGGTAATGTCGTCCTATTAAATCTCTCCCATAACTCCTTGACTGGTGCAATGCCTTCTGATCTCAGCCTCATGCAAGTACTTTACGGGATAGACATTTCTAACAACCGCTTAGTTGGTAGGCTACCAAATTCATTTGCCCAGCATCAAATGTTAACCTACCTAGACCTGTCACAAAACTCAATCGAGGGTTCAATCCCAGATAATTTTTGGCTTATGACCAACTTAGAGATATTGGACCTGTCTTCTAACAATCTTTTGGGTACCATACCGAACTACCTAGCCAACTTAACCTACCTCACTTATCTAAACCTCTCCTTTAATAATCTGGAAGGTCCGATACCAAATGGTGGGGTATTCTCAAACCTCACTTTGCAATCTTTGATGGGGAATGTTGGGCTGTGCGGTGCTCCACGTCTAGGATTTTCACCATGTCTTGACAAATCTCTCACTACTCATGGTCGACACTACCGCTTCCTTAAGTTTGTACTCCCCATTGTCACAGTTGCAGTGGGTGCAATTGCTATTATCTTATTCCTCATTATCAGAAAGAAAATTAAGACGAAGCAAGATGTTACATCTTTTATTGATATGGCTGATGTGATCAGCCATAGGTTAGTATCCTACCACGAGATTGTTCGTGCCACAGATAACTTCAGCGAGGATAAAATGTTGGGAGCAGGAAGTTTTGGCAAAGTTTTCAAGGGCCAACTAACTGATGGTTTAGTTGTTGCGGTAAAAGTGCTCAACATGCAAATGGCGCAAGCTTTGAGGAGCTTTGATGCCGAATGTCAAGTGCTGCGGATGGCTCGGCATCGCAACTTGATAAAGATAATCAGCACTTGTTCCAATTTAGACTTCAGAGCACTGCTGCTGCAGTACATGCCAAGCGGTAGCTTGGAGGCACACCTGCACACTGAAAGCAGTCCTTGCTTGGGATCATTCCTTAAAAGGTTGGACATCATGCTTGATGTGTCAATGGCAATGGAGTATCTGCACCATGACCATTATGATGTTGTACTGCACTGTGACCTAAAGCCTAGCAATGTTCTATTCGACGAGGAGATGACTGCGCATGTGGCTGACTTTGGCATTGCAAAATTACTGTTAGGTGATGAAAATTCTACAGTTTCGGCAAGTATGCCAGGGACAATTGGTTACATGGCACCAGGTAACTGCAGTGATAATTAATTAGCACTTTCTTTTGTGCTATGCTTCAAGTAGAGACTTTTTTTCAGGTGACAAATTTCTATTGTTCAAAATTTTATCTGACAGAATATGCAATCATGGGAAAGGCATCGCGGAAGAGCGACGTATTTAGCTTTGGAATCATGCTGTTTGAAGTCCTCACTGGCAAAAGGCCCACAGATCCTATTTTCGTTGGGGAATTGAGCCTTAGACGATGGGTTTGCCAAGCATTTCCAGCGAAGCTTATTAATATTGTTGATGAAAAGCTATTGCATAGTGAAGAAAATAGTTATGTCTTAGATCACCGCATAAATAGCTCATCGCTGGAATCTTCTTCCAGTTGCAGCAATAGTAACTTTCTTGTGTCCATATTTGAGCTGGGTCTGCTCTGTTCGAGTGACTCACCTGAGCAAAGGATTTCCATGAGAGATGTGGCTGCAAAGCTGAAGAACCTAAAGGAGGGTTGGTCTGCATGTATGCAAAGGGCTCACTGTTAGTGGACCCACCTATCTATGTATTGCTCTGGAAAATAACACGATGCCATCTAGGTTTCCTTTTCGTGTGCAAACTAGTGAACAACTTTTCTTCTTTGTAATCTTGTTTGCTTTTATAGTAATTTGTATCTTTCATGATTTGCGCTGAATTCAATAGAAGCTTTAGCTGCATGTTTTGCATTCCAGACTTAATATACAGTACAAGGTAGCACGTGTTATAAAAAAAAACTCAAAATTTACAAAATTTATTTCAGAACAATTTATTTTTTAGATTATTTTCTGGAAATGTAATTTTTTCAGTTTTAGATTTAGAAATTATTTATTCTTTTTGGAAAAGCTATCGTGTGTTGCACCCATAGGAGTTACATCATAGTGGTGACTCTATCTATGTGATGGAAGATCCCGTGAATTAATGTTTTTGAAGATCCCGCGAAGTAGTGTTTGGAAAAAACAAGCTATTGGCTAACCGAAGAAGAGTGATTTTCAAACCCACTTCAAGTGAAGATGAAATGCTTTCTGATAATAAGGTAGGTTTGTTGTTGTCTTAATGGGTTATATTAGCTTTAACTAGCGAAGATGCTATCCTACAGAGTATTCTTGAAAGAACACACATGTTAGTCGCAATCTATGAGATTTGGATGATCTCTAGTAAGCTCATGAAGAGACCAAGAGAGCACAACTTATATGTTTCATCCAAATGGTAGCCTATTGATAGGCAAGTATAAGTTTTAACTTTAGGTAAAACTTGTTCACATGGAACTTGCGATTCAATACATAGGCCTTGATCTTTTCAGCTTAAATTAAATTAATGAAATTTTGTTATTTTTTACAAGATAAACGATGTAGTATTTTGTAGTCATTTTTGTTGGAGTTTAAATAGTTCCTTTTAGAGTTAGTAAATTAATTTTTCATAATTTTTTGAACTCTCCAAAACCACTCTCTAGGGGTCACAACTTTTTCAGATTAAAACTTTCATCAACTTTAAGCTAAAACAAACAAGGAGTCCATTGTTCAAGTTGTGGACGAATGTAGCTTGGAGGTTTATGTGCAATTCAAGGCATAGTACATTGTCATCAAAATACTGGTATATCAAACAGTACTGAGAATATGCAAATTTGTAATGGACTTTGAGATCAGGTGGGGATTGTTTATTTATAAACAGGGGAGAAAATTTCAAAAAATATATATGCCAGATAGATGATCATCTAAGATTTGTAATATGGCCTATATATAAACACTCATAATCATAATTTTTATATAAAATAATATTTTCCACCTATACCCCCCACCCCAATATGTAGATGTGTACTCCCTCCATCCCCAATTGAATGTCATTCTAGCATTCAAACGGAGAGATTAATATCCAGACCAAATGACTTATGTGTCCCTGTACACATGCAAGACTAACAATTGGTCATTGAGAGTGGTGGGTGCTTGGGTAAAAGTGCAGTAATAAAAGGAGTGGGACCCATAACACAGGATGATATTTTTTGTGGAACAAATTTTGAATGTTATAATGCCATTCTTTTGGGGATAGAGTGAGTACTTATTAAGTTGAGAACTTGAGATACATGACCTCTTGGTCAACCCATATAAATGCGTTTGTTTCTTGGAGAGAAAACATTAATGCAAGATAGAATACAAGTTGCTAGATGTACGTACTGTCGGGGATAAAATTACGGCTCATTGCCATGGCCCACTCCCTGACGGCCCAATCGAACAGCCTACCAGGGCCCAGCTCCCTGGAAGGTTCTATCGGGCCCATATGCATCCTGCCGAACAGCTTCCTGGCTGGCGTGGTGCGTAGTGGTCAAGGAATCGTGTTTGAGTCCGTCTCGAACAAGAGTTCTGCATGGCTACGTGAAGACCCGGACGTGGTTTTTCGGATTGGATTGGAGGTCGTGATCCCCAAGATTAGGAGATTACCTTATCTACCGTATGTCATATTTGGCATGTATGAGTTCGTTACGATCTCGTAGTTAGCCCGGCCCGATATTCCCTCGGTAGGTCGGTTTGCTCTGCACTATATAAACCGAGTCCCCCTGGCGTGTAGAGGGGACGATTTAGACTGCATCTAGCTTTAGCATCTGTGAGACACCTGCTCATAGCGCTTTGCTACACCATAATCTCGCCGAGACTTGTTCGTCTCGTCGAGCCATCTCTTGTATTCATCTCTGATATATAAGAAAGGCTGGACGTAGGGCTATTATCTCTCCCGAGAGGCCTGAACCAGGATAAAAACCCCTGTCTCCTGTTCGTTGCTGTTCGTGGTTGTTCGGCGTGTCTCCTATCTCCTCTTTGAAGAACCTTGGTTGACTTGGGTCGATATCCCAACCGTCGACAGCTGGCGCCGACCGTGGGGACACGCAGTTCGTGGTTGTTCGGCGTGTCTCCTATCTCCTCCTTGAAAAACCTTGGTTGACTTGAGATCGATATCTCAACCGTCGACACTAATGAAAATTTTATTTGACAGAATATGCAATCATGGGAAAGGCATCGCGGAAGAGCGACGTGTTTAGCTTTGGAATCATGCTGTTTGAAGTCCTCACTGGCAAAAGGCCCACAGATCCTATTTTCGTTGGAGAATTGAGCCTTAGACGATGGGTTTGCCAAGCATTTCCAGCGAAGCTTATTAATATGTTGATGAAAGGCTATTGCATAGTGAAGAAAATAATTATGTCTTAGATCACCGCATAAATAGCTCATGGCTGGAATCTTCTTCCAGTTGCAGCAATAGTAACTTTCTTGTGTCCATATTTGAGCTGGGTCTTCTCTGTTCGAGTGACTCACCTCAGCAAAGGATTTCCATGAGAGATGTGGCTGCAAAGCTGAAGAACTTAAAAGGAGGGTTGCTCTGCACGCATGCAAAGGGCTCACTGTTAGTGGACCCACCTATCTATGTATTGCTCTGGAAAATAATACAATGTCATCTAGGTTTCCTTTTCGTCTGCAAACTACTGAACAACTTTTCTTCTTTCTAATCTTGTTTGGTTTTATAGTTATATGTATCTTGCATGATTTGCGCTGAATTCAGCAGAAGCTTTAGCTGCATATTTTTCATTCCAGACTTAACATATAAGGTAGCACGTGTTACAACAAACTCAAAATTTACAATTTTATTCCAGAACAATTTGGTTTTTAGATTATTTTCTGGAAATATTTGTTTAAGTTTTATTTTGGAAAATAATTTCTCTTTTTGGGAAAACTATCATGTGTAGCACGTGTTATCAAAAACTCAGAATTTTTAAAAAATTAATTCTAAAAAATGAAATTTTCAAAAACTCAGATTCTCATTCTCCCCAAAAAGATTTTAAATAATAATTTATATTTTTTCCAAAAATATTTATATTTGCAATAAGCAATGAATAAAATAATTTGCAAGTAATTTTCAAAAATCTAATTTCAGAGATTTGTGTTTTTGAAATAAAATATTTCTGAAATTGTTTTTGAAATTTGATTTTTTCCAAAATATCCAAAATTGTTTTCCAAAAATTAAATTTTAAAATATTCTTCAACGTTTTTTTTGAATATCTAGTTTGGAGTTGAATGGTTTCAAAAAGGAAAATTTCGCGCTGTCACAATTTTAGCCTCTCATTAAAAAAATGTCAAAAATGTCATCTTTTTTGGCTAATTAGAAAAATCCCATTATTTTCTCACCTCCTTTGCCAATATGTGCACTAGATCTTTTTTTTCCAAAGAAAATGATAGTACTGTCCTTATAGGGGGTACACCTAGCTCAACTAAACTTATTAGCAACCTCTGAAACAGACGCCTCTCCAGGAGCGCTGCTGACGTGTGTGGACTTGGTTACTCAATTTGGTAGAAATAGGGAAGTAGAGAACATGAAGTTCTTAATCATTTGATTGCTTTCCAGTATTCAGATTATCATTGTTAATTGTGATAATCTTGAGGATTGGTTTAATTGCGCCTTTTATTAGCGTAGCGAAATAGACTAAGAATGTAAGGGATTTTCTTGTAAGTCAATTTTTTTCATGCTATTGCATAGTCTCATATACATGTACATGCCATTATAAAGTTGTCTCTCACTTATGTCATTACAATCACTTTTTATTGTTTTTTACATCATTGTCGACCAAAATTCATTTGTCAAATCATTTTTATGTATAAAATATATAACACAATAGCCCTTGTTTTTTAATTACTTGAAGTTTAAAATCTTAACAAATTCAAGAAATTTAAAATCCGACCAATTTGAAAATCCAAAGTATAAGAAGATTTCAAATTTGACTGAAATAAAAAATTCAAAATTTGGCATAAAGCTTTAAATTTATATTTTTCTTGAATTTGAATTTTTTAAAATGTGGTCAAATTTAAATTTGCAATTGACCAATTTTGAGTTTTTTAAACCTGTCCAAATTTTACACTTTGAAATTTGACCAAATTTGAATATTTTAGAATTTAGGAAAACTTTTGAAATTTTAGAAATTTGGCAAAAAAATTGAAATAGATATTTTTAAAATCTAGCCAACTTTTGTAATTAAAACAAATTTTATCATTTTGCAATCTGACTAAAAGGATAAATTCTAAATCTACAATTTTTTAACCAATTTAAATTTGAAAAGGTTTCAAAATTTTAGTCATCTCTTGTGGTCAAAGGGGTAATATAGGCATTATACTTAATTTGAACAGTGTCAACTATGGCATAGAAGACAATAAAAACAAATTGTAATGGCATATAAGGTAACAATGATTTTATGATGGCACAAATAACATTGTAATTCAAACCAGGGCGTATAGGGTATTTTCTTAATTTAGGGGTAAAGCAGGAGGGAAGGCTGCCTAGTTCGGTTCACAAAATGTTCAAACAGGCTAAGATTGCACAACAAGAGGCAAGTGCAGTATTGTCATTTCCTTTACAAAAAGGGGTAACGTAAAGTTAATAGAATGGCAAATTGGTTGGCTTTTGCACAGGAGGTTAGAAAGTAGTGGCCTTTTTCTAATAGCATAAAAGAATGTCATTTTCCTAATTAGAGGATTGATAGGTGGCATAGATCCAAATTTCCCTTTCAAAAATCTTCGAAATTTGAATGAGCGTGTGGCTGACATGTAAGCATTTAACGGAGACTTGGCGTACATCTCAATACTTAACGAACACGTAGGCGTCAACCATTAGCATTTAACGGCAACACTAACAGTTTTGAAGTAACGATGCAATGACAGCAACTTTCAGAAACCGAAAAAGTAATTCATCAGGGAGCTAAGTGAGAACTCGTCACAACTTTTGAGGAATTTTGTAATTTTCTCTTAAACATTCTATATTCTCTTATAGAAAATATCACATTTTCTCTTGTGAAACAAAGATGCAATGCTCTCTGATAATTGTAAGGTAGGTTGATTGTTGCCTTAATGTATTATATTGGCTTTAACTAGAGAAGATGCTATCATGGAGTATTTTTGAAAGAACACACTTGTTAGTTGCAACCTATGAAATATGGGTGATCTGTGGTAAACCCATGAAGAGACCAACAAGTGAGTACAACTTATATGCTCCACGGTTCCACCCGAGGGGTAGCCTATTGGTAGGCAAGTGTAAGTAATAACTTTAGGTAAAACTTGCTCGCACGAAACTTGCTCAAGACATAGTGCATTGTTCAAGTTGCGGACGAATGTAGCTTGGAGCTCTAGGTGCGATTCAAGGTATAGTACATTATCACCAAAATACTAGTATATGAAACAGTACGGAGAATAGGCAAATTTGTAATGTACTTAGAGATCTGGTGGGGAATTGTTTATTTATAAACCCAGAAGAAAATTTCAAAAGGCATATGCCAGATAGATGACCATCTAAGATTTGTAATATAGCCTATATAACCACTCATAATCATTTTTTTAGATAAAACAATATTTTCCACCTATATAAATTTAAATTAAGAATGATGACCTCTTGGTCAACCTATTACCTATATAAATGCGTTTGTCTTGGAGAGAAAACATTAATGCAAGATAGAATGCAAGTTGCTAGATGTAACGTACCCATTTGATTTAATGTATTTTTGAATCGGCAGGAAAAACATTAATACAAGATATAGATAACAAGGAAGCTATAGTAATAGATATACCCATTTAGTTGAGATATATGAGTGTCTTTGAACTGATTGAAAGAAATTAATAACATGACATAATATATTAAAAAAAACACCAAATATACATATCAATTGAGACATATCGTCCAAATGATGTATTTATGAGTTGGAAAAAAACATTAGTGCACGATAGAATAAGAATGCAGTATACAGTCAATAAAAAAACTAGCTTCGATCTGTCTCATGGCACTCGTCTGCAGGAGTGGAAATGCTGCAATCCTATTATTACTGGTTCTCATGGCTACCACCTGCTTGTCGTGCAGTGCACTAGGCCGTGGCACTGGTATATGTATGCTCCTTCCTATAATTCCATTATGCACGTTAGGTGTTATTTTTCTTATTTTGCTCAAACCCAGATAGGCACCTATGTTTAAGCAAACCTAGATCCGCCTTTGTTACTGCTGCCTTCCATCTCAGGTTGTCGTCGTGAGGTTAGAGTTGAAGAAGTTAGGGTTTAGGGTGGGATAGAGGTTCAGAGCCTTCAAGGTTACAGGGAAGCTGGGAGGCGGTATCCCATCGGTGGTGATGGGATTAAATGTGGTGGGGGCGACGCTAGCACCAAAGCTGTGGGGTGGTAGAAGGTGGTGGGATGGGGTGGGGTGGCGGCGGAGGACGAGAGGTAGCTAGCGGTGAGGTGGCGAGGGTGATGGTGGCGGTGGTAGAGACGTGTGGATCGATCCAAGAAGAAGGAAAACCGCCAACAGAGAAGAAGATGGTGGAGGAGGGGGCGGCGCTGCTTGAGTGGGAGAAGAA
Source organism: Raddia distichophylla (assembly GCA_005191435.1). Classification (NCBI taxonomy): domain Eukaryota; kingdom Viridiplantae; phylum Streptophyta; class Magnoliopsida; order Poales; family Poaceae; genus Raddia; species Raddia distichophylla. Next base: position 906,087 of record SPJY01035105.1, on the reverse strand, counting down.
GGGGAGGTTAGGAGGGGTGAGGTTGCCGGTAAGGTGACTACGTCGCCTATGCCTCCCTACTTTCTGATTTACTTGTAGGATTATTTAATCTATGAGAATATGTTGCATGGATTCTATTGTACCAATATGTATGATGATATGACCTAACTAGTTTTCTTTCTGTATGATATGCAACGATCAATGTAGACACAGCCCTCCCATTCGGCAACGACAAATGCGAGAAACTACCTGGATGCAAATCGGCGGAGTGCGAGAAAACCTGCAATGCATATAAATACCTACTAACCCTAATTTTCCCCACTGCATCCCCAACTCCTTGCAGTCGCCGCTTCTCCACCACAGTCGCCGCCTCTCCCTGCTGCTGCCCTCGCCGGAGGACGCCGCCCGTGCGCCGCCTTGCCTCCGTGCTCAGCCCAGCACCTTGGCCGGAGCCCCACGCCGCCTCCCTTGCTGCGCCGCCGCCCTGCGCTGCCCACGCCGTCCAGCAGCACAGCGCGCCTCCCTGCTGCTCGCCCCTGCCCTCTGCAGTCTGCACCGTGCGCGTCGCCGGAGGAGCCGTGCCCCACTGCTGAGCTGCCCTGCTGCCCAGCTCGCCGGAGCCGCGACGCGCCACCATCTCCTCTGCCCTGCTGCCCGTGATCTCCCTCTCCCTTCTCTCTCTCTCTCTCTCTCTCTCTCTCTCTCTCTCTCTCTCTCTCTCCTGTGCGTGGTGTGAGGGGAGGCAGGAGTGAGATGAGGAAGGAGAGAGCTGCTGCTGCCCTATCTCCCTCCGTTGGTGTTCTTCCCCAGATATCCTTTTTCCCTCGGCTCTACTCTCCGTTGGTGTTCTTTTCCGAACGGAACAAACGCAGATCTGCATCTCCCAGCCCTCGGTCGTATTCTTTCTTTGACAAGTTTCAATCTTGTGTCCTTCCTAACAAAAAAGTTTCAATCTTTTATCACGTACTCCATCTTTATTTATGTTCAAATGCTATCCGGATACCAAAACCTCCCCATTTTTTCAGCATGAGCCCTCGTTCTTATCCGACTCTGATTATTGATCTGACCGTATATATATAACTTGAAAAACACCACATATATCTTCTAATCAAACAAATAAATTTTCAATCTCATACTTACCAACAAACTCGTCAACTCAAGGAAAAATATAAAACGGTATACTTCCTCAAAAGGTTAAGACATGATTTTGAAGGCAAAGTCAAAAATCATTCTCACAAACCAAGAAACCATCAGCACGTACATCAAAACTTACAAATAGTACGATTCTGAAAACTTCGAACTCACTTTGTCAAGAACTTCCAAAATGAAACATATGATCCATCACTTCATTGCAAATAGAGTGAAAAACACGGGTAATCGTCATGGAAAGGTTGCTTTGGGCACGAACAAAAGTTTGCGGTCGACCCCCAAACAAACCGTCCAATAACTTGCCCAAAAAGACAACCACACAAACCTCTTGACAACAAAAAGGACAATTCACGAAGAAGGTACTCAAGTAGCAAAAATAAGTCAATCGGAAAACTTCATCAAAACAATAGTAATCATCTACCTCGCTTCTTTGATGATGCACGACGGTGATCTACACCACCTGATAATAACTCTCCAGCTCCTTTCTTCGCTTTTCGTAGGGAAACACACAGAGATCTCTGTATTCATCTCTGATATATAAGAAAGGCTGGACGTAGGGCTATTATCTCTCCCGAGAGGCCTGAACCAGGATAAAAACCCCTATCTCCTGTTCGTTGCTGTTCGTGGTTGTTCGGCGTGTCTCTTATCTCCTCTTTGAAGAACCTTGGTTGACTTGGGTCGATATCCCAATCGTCGACACGTACCCATTTGATTTAATGTATTTTTGAATCGGCAGAAAAACATTAATACAAGATATAGATAACAAGGAAGTAATTAATAGATGGCAACATATCTGGTGTAAATGGTCAACCAGTGCTAACATGCTAATATGTAATTTGGGCCGTCCAGTGCTTCGCTTGCGTCCCGGATCATCTCACTTGAAAACCTGCTGCCCCACTGCATCGATTTTGCAGTTAGTCCCTTGCGTTCCCAATCCCGTCTTCAATCTCGCTGCTCGCATCGCCCGTCGTCTCGTCTCCCGTATCGCGTCGCCTCGTCTTCTCGTGAGCGTTTCCTATGGAACGGCCACGGGATCATATGAGCATGGCCAGCACCACCGTGGCCACAACAATAGTAGCGACCACCACAGCCACCACGAGGACGGCTGCCAGCACCACCGCGTCGATGGCGACGGCGACGGCAAACACCACCGCGGCGGCGGCGAACACCACCGCGGCCTTCCGTAGCGCGGTCAAGGCGACTGCGGCCTGCCTCGCGCGGTCGTCGAGGCCCGCCGCGCGGTCGTCGTCACCCTACCAGTGAGGACACCGCCGTCCCCAGCGCCGTCGTCGAGGCCCGCCGCACGGTCGTTGTCGCCCTAGCCTGCAAATCAGGAGAGGGGATGGAACGGGGAGAGAAACGGGAGTGGATTGGGAGGAGGAGAGGCATACAAGGGGCTAACTGCAAAATCAATGCAGTGGGGCGGCGGGTTTTCAAGTGAGATGATCCGGGATGCAAGCGATGCACTGGACGGCCCAGATTACATATTAGTATGTTAGCACTGGTTGACCATTTACCCTTTTAGTTGAGATATATGTCTCTTTGAACTGATTGGAAAAAATTAATAACGTGACAGAATATATTAGAAAAGGCACCAAATATACGTATCAATCGAGACATATCGTCGAAAGGATGTATTTATGAGTTGGGAAAAAAACATTAATGCACGATAATGTAGGATGGAACTAGACATAAAGCAAGATGTCCTAGAATTGATCATGTAGGTCCGAACCTCTATATAAACGCGAGCAATCAGAAATCAAGAACACCTTCGCATCAACACAACGACACAAAGAGCTAGACAACGTTATAACAAAATTAGCTAACTAGCTTCGATCCGTCTCATGGCACTAGTCTGCAAGAGGAGTGGAAATGCTGCAATGCTGTTATTACTGGTTCTCATGGCTACCACCTGCTTGTCGTGCAGTGCACTAGGCCGTCTGGCCGTGGCATCGGTATATGTCTGCTCCTCCCTATTCCATTATGTACATTAGATTTTTTTTTTTTTGTTGCTCAAACCCAGTAGGCACCAAGATTGTGGTGGGGGCGGCGCTAGCACCAAAGCTGTGGGGTGGTAGAAGGTGGTGGGATGGGGTGGGGTGGCGGCGGAGGACGGGAGGTAGCGGTGAGGTGGTGAGGGTGATGGTGGCGGTGGTAGAGGCGTGTGGATCAGTCCGAGAATTAAGAAGAAAAACCGCCGACAGAGAAGAAGGTGGTGGAGGAGGGGGCGGCGCTGCTCGAGTGGGAGAAGAAGGGGATGATAGGAGGGGTGAGGTTGCTGGCAAGGTGACTAAGTCGCCTATGCCTCCCTACTTTTCTAATTTACTTGCAGGATTATTTAATCTATGTGAGATTTTTTTCCTCGGATGCATGCAATTAACAGTGTTGCATGGATTCTATTGTATCAATATGTATGATGATATGACCTAACTAGTTTTCTTTTTGTTATGGTATGCAATGATCGATGTAGACACAGCCCTCCCATTCGGCAATGACAAATGCGAGAAACTACCTGGATGCAAATCGGCGGAGTGCGAGAAAACCTGCAATGCATTGATAGGTCGCCCTGTAAAAAATTCCTACTGCAAAGGCGAGAACGAATGCTGCTGCCCGACGTCAGAAGCGTCGTCGAAATGACCGTCACGTTTCGATCGAACGTCCTTGCATGTAACGATGCATCCATTCTTGGGGATTCAATAAACTTATTTCTTGCTATATATTATCATCATTCAACATGGAACAATTCGTATTACGTCAATGAGCCTTCGAGTAAATCATTTTCTCCTCTGGTCTTCCCTCCCTGAGCTCCAAACATGTAATGTTGTGTTGGTTCTAGTTTTGAACAGATATAAATGTTTTATATATTGATGCTTTGATCAGCCGAAACAATATCATATCAGTACGTACCGAAGAAATTTGGTAGCCGTGTGCTAGTATCAAGATCGTAATTTACCCATATTGCTGCATTGTTTAGACATAATTATGGTGAGGTCAACACAAAACGAAATGTTGAAGACTCTCTGTGTGGGAAGGCCCAATCCATGGGACTCCCCGCACGGCCCATCGATTATTGGCCCACATGCCGAAGCCCAGCATCGCAGTCCACACTAGACCTGCTCATGGGTAGCCCGGCCCAACGTACCCGATCCGACCCGACCCGGCCCGACCAGTGCACCGGGTCGGGTCGGGTTTAGGCCCAAAAAAATTGCAAAACAGCCGTGCGGGCTCGGGTTTTCGGGTTTCGGGTCGGGTTTTCGGGTTTTGGATTGGGGTTGGGCTCGGATTTGTGACCCGGTGCGTCGGGTCGGGTCTGGCTCAGGCCGGCTGGGTTTCGGTCGGGTTTTGACAAAACTGACCTGAACCCGCCCGAGCCAGACAGATGATCAGGTCTAGTCCACACACATCATTCGTCTCACACAACACGTCAGGTCCAGGCGCAGTAGCTCACCTTCGCCTCCAATGCAGTAGCGCAGCTTACTCGCCGTCGTCTGAGCAAAGCGCTCGCTGTCGACAGTGTCGCCGCCCGATGGCCACCTCTTGCCGGTGCCCTCTTCATCTCCCCCCTCTCTTCTCCATCCTCTCTCTATTCTCCATCGCCTTCTCTCTCTATTCCTTACCTTTACTCTCTATAGATTCAACCAAGAGTGGAGGATGAATTTCGTGGCCGGATTCAGCGAGCTCCTACTTTAGGGGACGATCTTGGTGGCCGGATTCGATGAGCATAAGGTGGGAACTCATCGGATCGAGAGAAGAAGAGTTAGGGGAAGATAGGTCCTCCAATTTTGCATGACATCTCGATAATGCATGTGTAAAACTTAATTTTTACTTGTCAAAACTTTGTTTTCATTCTCATGAACCTTCCTTATTTGCGATAGGAGGTTCATTGCCATTTTTACATGGAACCCTTAATGATGTACATATAAAACTTGCCGTTTTTCTTATTTAAACATGGTTTTATTCCGAAGGAACTTTTTGTTTGCATGGGATGAAACTTTTGGCCATTCTTCAAGTGTCATCAGTAAGTTTAATAGGTCCTTTTGTTAAGTTTTATCAGTACATTTTTCAAGTTTCACCTGTACTTTTTCCAAGTTTCATCAGTAAACAACATAGAAAAAATAGATCAATAAAAATATATAAAAAATATGTGAATTTTTATTATTTATAGACTCTGGAATCAATTAAATCGGAGTCCGTATGCTCTATAAACAATTTGGGGTGGTTAACCGAACGAATCGGACACGCGGCGGCCGTGGATGTCTTAAAACTTCACCGAGCCATATCTTGATCAATTTTCCATTAAAATAGACAATCAGTCTATCCATCTTATTCATCTCAACGAGCTCTATAACCTAGTGCAATCTATTCTAGGCTTATGGTTTTGGGAAGGGGGCTCAACTCGAGATTAGTTTTGAAAACACTCGGCGTCAGATGGAGTTCGAGCTGATTTCGAGATTAATTTAGGAAAGGGGGTGGTATGGGTCTTCGACCAGCCATGGGTGTCCTTTATGTAGTGGGAAGGGTCCTACAGGTGGAAGGGGTCCTCATAGGATAAGGAGAGGTGGAGAGGAAGAGTTGTAGATCTAATTAGAGTAGTAGTCTTTTATGGACAAGGATTGGGCCTTCTAGAAGGGTTTAGGGGTGTAGCCGGCTAGGTTAGGGCGCAGTTAGGGGATAGAGTTAGCTAGGTTAAGTTTAGTTTTAACCCTATGTTTAGCCTTTTTAATACCCGTAATAACTTCGTATAGCATACATTATACGAAGTTATACGAATATAGCCAAATTTTTTATATTAATTTATTTATTAAATAAATGGCTCATAAATTTTCGTTAGGATGTTGCAAAGAGATCCTATTACACGATAAGTTAAGAGTCGGTCTATAACTAATTACATGATACATGCACACTATTTTATATGAATCTATATTAATTTGAAAGGTTATGCTACAGATAGTTCATTAGAGTGGTTGTGTATTTGTTATATATAGATGATACTCCCTCCGTCCAGCAAACAGCTTCGTATTAGGCCTGGGCATCAAGACCAAGGCGGACATGAATCACAGCGTAATCCATTTATTAGAGTCGTCTCGTTTTTCCAACACATATTAGCCTTAATGGCTTCGTTTTCCCAGCGTGCGCTGCATGCTTTGCATGCGTTGAGCCGGAGAGAGTATGGTTGCATGCATGCATACGGAGAGACGGACGGCCACACTTTATCCATCAATACGAATGCAAATCGAAGCAACGCCGCACCGCTGCTTCCTTATGCGTACAACATTATTGGAAAAAACAAAAAACGTTATACGAAGCTGTTTGATACACATATATTCATTTCTCGATGCAGCAACACAGGAACCTGCCGCTGCCGTCGTTTGTTGGCATGCACCATGCTCCGGTATCGCTGTAATGACCCTGATGGTTGCAATCCTCCTGGCAACTCTCTGCCGTGCAATCAGGCAACACCTGCAAACAAAACGCTGCACGCACAAAAAAAAACATATATAATCAATCGATCGATCGATTAATGGAGTATTTCCGACCACAATCAAAACCAAACCACAATCACGAACCAAAGAGGGCCATTGTATTCCAGAAGCCAAATTAAAGCGTTGGACGGCGATTAATCCGGAAGAAAAATTTCACAGAGACACAGAATATATATAATGTATAAAAGCCACCGTTGTGAGAGATGGCATCGATCTGCAGATGAAGTGTAAGATGAATTACATTTTTTGGGCCTTGGGTGGACGGTTGCAGTACACAAGGGCAAACCTCCTGGCCTGCATGCCACTACGAAAGCCATGAGAGCAACCAGGACGATGCAAGCATTGCTCCTGACGAGAGCCATCTCAAACGAATTCTTGGTTTACTGCCTTAATAGTGTTTTGATCGATGTGTAGCTGTGAATTGTGATATATGATGGCTCTTCTGGTGGTGCTTATATAGGGCAGGCGGCCCACGAGCATATATATGCACATATCTTTGACCATGCAGGATACTCATGTGCCAATTAATTGAGATAGGTTGTCCCAAATCCCACGGCCAGCTAGCTACCGCCGCTTCCATGAATTTAATTGTGACAAAAATGCATTAGTACTCCGTTTTTTTTTATACTGTATTTTGAATTGGCACATATATCAAGGAAACTGTAAAATCAAGATAAAGTAAAGAAAACATGACCATGCTAACCATGCTAAAACTGTGTTGAAAATATAAAAGAGAATATCATATGAGAGAGATATTCATTCATGCTTGAGAGAGAATTGTACGGTAAATAAAGAATAGACAAGGAAAAACATAAATAAATTCATATGCATGCTTTATATTTCTAAATAAAATTATTTAAATTATATGCTTTACATAGAAAAATAGAGGGAGTACTTTGCTAGATGAGTCCGTTATTCCCTCGTTTTGCCAGCTACTCACTGGATTACACCCATTAATGCACTAGATGAAACAATCGAGCGTTAAAGTGGGAATCCGAGATTTGACCAAAAATTGATAGCAGGATAGCACAACACCAAAACATGATGAATACACTTGTACATCAGTTAGAATCGACAAAAATAAAGTTCTTTCATATAAGCCGTTCTAGCCGCGTGGGCGCGCCCGCAGCGCGCCGAGGCTGCCATGCGCTCGCGCACCGCGCGGCATAGCGAGCGAGCCGGCAACGAGCTACGCGGGAGCGCTGCGCGCGGGGAAAGGCACGTGGCGACGGGACGGTACGCTCGCTGCGCGGGAGCGGTGCGCGCGGGGAGAGCCACGTGGCAACGGAACGCTACGCTCGCTACGCGCGGGGAGGGCCATGTGGCGCTGGAAGGCTGCTCGTTACCGCGGCGGGAGCGAGCGAGAGCTCCACATGTCGAGTGCACACATGACAAACACGGTTTTGTACAATTTATTGATTTTAAATTGACGCACACATAAAAAAGCTACGGAATTAAGATAAAATAAAGAAAACATGATCATATTTTCCATGTTATAAATGTCTTCAAATATAAAAGAGAACATTATATGAGAGAGAAAAAGAAGTGTTCATTAATGCATGAGAGAGAATTGTATGATAAGTAAAGGATGGACAAGAAAAAACATAAATAAATTCACACGCACGCTAAATTTATATTTCTAAACAAATTATTTAAATTATAGCATAGGGAGTACTTTGCTGGATGTGCCCATTATTCCCTCGATTTGCCAGCTACTCCCTGGATGCACCCATTAATTCACTAGATGAAACAATCGAGCATTAAATTGGGAATCCATGGCGTGGGCTAAACATGTTGAATATAACGTAGTGGGAATTAACATTCATATATGTTTGTATGAAAGGACATGTTCTTATCTTGGAGAAGAGATTTGGCCAAAAACTGATAGCTGGATATCACAACACCAAAACATGCTGAATACACTTGTGTCATGCTTCACTGTCGATGAATAATAATTCCATGTTTTTTTAGGAAAAATTATTTCAGCATGTAAAATAATTTGAGATAAGATCAAATCCTTTTACTTTTTGAAAACTCTAGATATTAAGTTTGATGTTATCTAGCTAATTAATGCAAATGAAAATCTTACTTGGAAAATATTCTCTTTTCAAAATTCAAACTCCTTACTAAGGCCCTGTTCTTTTGAGCTGATCTTGACGGCTGAACAGCTGAACGGTTGAAATGACTGAATTTCAAGTGTTTCTCGAGATAGTCTCGAGATTCAGATCCATTTTCGTTTGACTTGCTTTTTAAAGCGTTAGGACCCACATTCAAAACAGCTAAAAAACGGACTCAAAAAACTCAAGACATATTTTTTTTAAAACGTAGATAAATCGTTAAGCTGTTAAGCCGTTAAGCTGAAAAGAACTAGGCCTAATTCTTTTCTTTCTTTCTTCTCTCTCTCTCTCTCTCACTCTTTTCTCCCTTTCTGGGCTAATCCACCTGGCCCATCCTGCTATGCCAGCCCAACCAGCCAATCTCCCCTCTCATGCCTTCTCACGACTGTTGTGATCCATGCGCAAGCTTCTCTTCTTTGTTCCCCTCTTTCCTTTCTTCTCCTCTTTCTCCTCCTTTTTTTCTCCCACCTGACACGTCAAATCGGGGTAAAGGCTATAAAACTATATCATGTCGATCGGTCAAAAGGACCAACTAGCTTGATTTTAATAGTTAATTTAAGGACAAAGTTAACATAATTTTCGATTTTATGGATCAAGGTGGGAAGAATGTGAAAGCCCAAGTACTTATTTGTAAAATACAAATTAAAGTACCTAGATATACTTATTAATTGAGACAAATTGTCAAATGATAATTAGCAGTACCTCGATATACCTATTAACTAGTACCTATTAAAGTACCTAGATATACCTATTAATTGAGACAAACCTAGATATACCTATTAATTGATACAAATCGTTAAATAGTAATAATTAGTGGTACCTAGATATACTTATTTATTGAGACAAACCTAGATACACCTATTAATTGAGACAAGCCTAGATATACCTATTCTCTTTGGAAAGCACTTCTAAATTATTGTAAATTTTGTATATTTTATAAATAAATTACAATGATAATTAGTAGTCAAATGTGCATTTTGATAACCATGCCAATGTCTAGAACATGAAGTTTTTAGTGCTGGAAGGAGTAGTTGAGAATAACATTAATGTAAGATTGAATAAAAAGAATCAATGCAAGAAACCTTTGAGATATGCCCAGCCTCTATATAAAGCAAGCAAAACACCTTGACATCAAGAAAAGTGTAGCTTTACATCTTCTCATGGCACTCGTCAAGAAGAGTGGAAAGACAGTACTATGCTTGGTAGCTCTGATCGTCCTGGCTACCATTTGTTCTCCATGCCTCGCACAAGGCTATGGCATGAGTATGTTTGCAAGCTCCCCCCTCCTTTTTTTTTTTTCCCATTATACACAGATTACATGTTAATATTCCAGTTTTATCAACAAGAATCTATATATTAAAAAGAAAAGTTAAAACTAGTAAGTCTTGCAGGTCGCATGTATATCCATGATTTGTTTCTTTGTATATGGAAATGGAATGATACATATCATATATATGCAGACGCAGCGCCGCCGCCGCCCGACAAGAAGAATGACTGCGTGCCACTGGATGGATGCACCTTCGAAGTGTGCAACGAAACCTGCGCCCAGAGGCAAGGCCACTCTGTGAAAGGCGTCTACTGCCATGGCCACGATGAGTGCTGCTGTCCATCATAAGTGTTGTCCAAACCACCCATCAATCAATCTATCGTCCTTGTAACAGTCGAAAATAACAAGGATATATTGATCCATATCGGATTCTTGCAGAATCAATGAATTTGCTATTAGTTATCTGCTCAAGATGGACCCAATTAAATACTCACCAAAGAAGCATATCGTACGTTTTATTAATGAAAACTTTCAAATGGTACATGCAGCGATTCATCATCCAATCTACCCAAAACAATATCCATCGGCATTGTTAAATGGTGGTGCATTTGTGATTGCAGTTTTTTTATTTCATTTTCCACCATGATGATTTTCATGACCGAGATCGTCGCCCGGGTCGGTTGTGGCTGGGACAATTGCTTTTTTGCCACTCTCAACATTGTCCCTTACCATTTTGCCACTTTAACCCACTGCCATACACACAGATGGACTCATATGTCATACACACAGAGTGGCAAAATAGTAAGAGGTCATCGAATGGAGTGGCAAAAAAGCAATTATTTCGTTGTGGCCGTCGTGGAAGGGATTTGCTCATATCTGCAGCAGCAGTGAATGCATGCATGCATGCGTTCATTCAGATTCAGTCACTAATATATGGGTTGATTAATTTCATCACAAATCAACCGATCATAGCTAGGAAGAGGAAGGAATTAAGCGGTTGCCTGCATGAGTTGAGAGAGTACGTGCGCGCGGGGACAGTAGCCATGGACACCAGGGCCAGTGACAACGCAGCAAGGCTACCCTTCCTGAGGAGAAAACCCATGAGATTTATTTAAAAGCACAGAACAAGGGTACGCGCGTGGAAATTTGTAAAAATGAAAAAGAAAGAAAGAAGAATGAGGGAAGCAATATATCGACATAGGAGCACATCTTTTGCATTGAATGTATTCTTTGATCGATTCTCCCTGCTGGAGTACAATTAATGAACATATGCGTACCATGTCTTCTTCCCGTGCATTTAATGAGATGAGCTTTCTTTTGGATTCATTCATCGGCTGCGGTTTTCACTACAAAAAACTAGTCTTTGATACCGACCCATCGGTCCTGGTTAGACACGAACCGGGACTTGGTGTTACAACCGTCTCGGTTCAACGACTACTGCGTCGCTGAGGCAATGCAACACCGGTTGAAGACACCAACCGATACTGATGGGCACACATCAGTACCATTAATTCAGATATACAAAGCCTTGAAGTTTTAGCTTTCTTATCTATTTCATTTATTTTGCTTAATGAATCTTTCTTTTCTTCCTTGCACAACCACTAGTTCTCTTTTCCCAACATCTCTTAGATGAGTTTTCTAATTGTAATCACCAAGGTAGTTGTATTCTCCAACATCTAGGTGTCCCTGATATCTGCTGTATGAGGGCGTCCCAAAGAGACACAAACATGCATAGATAGATGGATAGTTGGAAAAGGTGCTGATTTGGTACCTCAACTTTCACGCTTATGCCAAATTCATCCCTGTAGTCTAAAACCATGCTTGATTGACACCCAACTTTCAAAACCTTGTTGAATTAGTTCATTAACCGGTCAAAACCGCTTTGGCAGGCGATTTTGACAAACGTGGTGTCCATGTGGCTATTTATTCTCACATGGATGCGAACTTGGACAGGAGCATAGTGACATGGTTACATGTGGACTATATAAGTGAAAATTTTCATTTTATTTGCATATTTTTAGTTGGATTTGCTTGTCATTCTCTTTCTAAAGCTCTTTGACCTTTAGTAGGGGTCGAAGTAGACCGTCACCTGTGGGGAGGAGGGTGGCGCGTCCACGCCGGTGGGGAGGAGGGATTACGCCGGTGCTAGGGTGAGGGGAAGGTGGAGGGAGAAGTCGGCAAGAGAGATGAGGGAGAGGGGAAAAGAAGAGAGAGAAAGGGATAGTAAAAGAAAATAGAGAGTGACATGTGGGGCCACTATATTTTTTGCTCCACAAGAGTCAATGTGGCATGTAACTTTACTACATCAGTCATCAACGTTGCAGCCAACTTAGCTTCCACATAAGCAAAAGTGGTCATGTGAGACCAGTCACGCAAAACCATCATCAAAAATGGTTTTGACTAGTCAAAGGACTAATTCGATATGCTTTTGAAAGTTGGAGTGTCAATCAAGCCTGGTTTTGGGCCATGAGAGGATGTATTTGGTGTAAACGTGAAAATTGATTCACAGAATTGACACTTATTTATAGATAGACGGATATATAGATAGATCGAGTTTATTTCATCGTCCATATATGTGGATCATTCAGATCGGTGTGCATACGCATCCCAGAGGCTTTCAACATTACATGTATACACGGGTGATTTTGGATGATGCATGTCAGTAGTAGTGGCGGCAGCAGCACATGCGACGGTCATCCAATGTTTTGCAGTAGAATCCATCCATATTAGGATACCAGTCTTTGCAGGATGTCCGGCATAGTTCCGGCCTGCAACCTGCTAGATGATGGCACGTCTCTGCACGCCAATATTCACACAAACATCAGATCAACAAGTCGATCGGGCAAACTCACAGATCAATGATCTCAAACCATAATATATATACCAGTCATGTTCAATTTGTGAAGAAAAGCAGTATTAATTCCTCAGAGAGTCAGAGATGTGACAAGATCAAGATGGATGAGGTAGCATTTGAAGGAATTAACCTATTGGTTTGTGCTTGCAGCAGCACATTGGGCGTCCTTCCATCTGCTTGCAGTGTGCTCCTGCAGGACTGAAACGTCCCCGGCCCTGCTGGTTGCACAAGCTCTGGCACCTGCTTGTCCTGCAACCCGGGAGAGGCAGGCATGTCTCTACACAAAGATCAAATCTCCGTAAAATTAAACAACACAAATTAAAGATCGAGTCGATCAAAATTGGACGAAAAAAATGAAGCATATGTATATGTTTTAGCTAGCCCTACATACATGTATATCAGCTGGAGGAAAGAAATCTTCGACGTGTGTGTATGTATGTATGTGCTTACTAACCTAGGGCAATGCATGACACCGTGAGAGCCATGAGAGCAACAGCGACGGTGCTGACAATAGCATTGCTCTTGAGAAGCGCCATCCTTGAACTATTCTTGTTAATTATATATGTTCAGATATATATGTGTGCGTGTGACTGTGTATATATACAGCTGCAATGCTCCTCCTTTCGTGGTGATATACATATAGGGGTGAAAATATATGTAAATCTATCTTGGGGCACAGGCGCCAATAAATCAAGATATATCTCATCATAAACCTGAAGCAATAACGTATATATATGAAGAGAACGCATATGTGCTCATTAATTGATTTTGATCATTTCAAAGTAGATATGGGGTATCTATGTTCCGACATGGATTAATACAAGATGTATAGCATATATATGCACTCTACATGCTTGTATTGATTGCGATCGAGATATCCTCTTATATATCCAATGGTGTCAACAATCAGTTCGTTGTGAATTGTTCTTAGAATCTCCATGAAAACAATAAAAAACTGGGCCTCACTTTTGAGGACGTGTTATACCTATGGGTCCAATTGGCTGAATATATCCCCGGGTAGTTCTAAAGAAAAAACAATCAGCTCGCTCGAAAACTGAGCTTTTTTTTGGTTGTACGCGAAGGAGAGAAAATAGAGTTATAGAGGAGAGATAGAGATGGCTCTTAGGTCAAAGTCGGTCTATAACGAATTATAAAATGCACGTACACTTACTATGGACCGTATTAATTTTAGATATTATGTTATAACTAGTTTATTGGAGTAGTTATTTATTCATTGTTTATAAGTGACGCGTGTATCTGTGAATTGAGGAGAAAAACATTAATGCAAGATATATAATAAAGACAGTCCAAGCCGAGAAAGTCAAAATTAACTATTTCTTTCCTTTTTTGTTTTTATTATTAATATTATTGTCATCTTCATCCAGTTGAGATATCTATCTATGTAGATGAAGAAGGCTAACATGCTGTCTTCAGTTGGCGCCACGTTGCGCATTCTGGATACGAAGTTATACGACCATGCACATACACATCACCAAATAAAACAAAAATTCTAAAAAAAAATTAAAATTCTAAAATGCAAAAAAAAATCGTAGTAAGGGTATGTAAATGAATTTAAGTATTACAAATATTGACTTCTATAAAATAAAGAAATAATAGAAAATTACCAAAAAAATAAATAAATCCAAAATTTCCAAAAAAGAAATAATATAAAATTACCAAAAAAAATAAATAAATCCAAAAAAATTGAAAATGCATTTTTGACTTACAAAGCTAATGCCACGGGTCACATACGCATAAACATCGCTAGTAACTTTGCAACGAGTGCAAAATAGGTTTAATAACCCTCTCTGCAATAATCTATAACAAAATGTTCTTAAGTGAGCGTCCATTGTTATAACAGTGGAACTGGATTAAACGAGGCAAGCCCAAAGACAGGAGGGACCAAGCAAAAAAGCTACTAAGAGAACAGAAGAACTAAGCCAAGCCAGAGATGAACAAGGAGCAACAAAGAACGAGCCGAAGACGAGCCTACCAAGGCGTGCATGTATTTAAAAAAGACAACGTTTGCAATTTTTTCGACTAATAATCAAGATAAAAATATATATGTCTAGTGTTATGTATGTGATGTAGTTGGATTTGCATGTATTTGAAAGTAAAAAGATGGTCACTTCTTTTAGTTTAGGAACATGGCGAGCCTTACTTACGGCTGTTGCACTTCACTCGTTGCTCGTTCATTCACTTGCTCATGAACCCGCTGCTTCGCCAGAAGCGACTAGTCGCCTCCTTTCCTCCGCCGAAAGATGCTTAGCCAAAAGCGACGAAGGAGGGGAGCTGGGGAAGGCCGACAATGGCAACGAAGGTCGTAGAAGCTTTGCCCCTTGCTTTAATGAAATTGTTCTAAACTTACTAAATGACCTTATTTATTCTCCCGAAACGCTAGCAAGTCTAATAGTTCCATCTGCTCTTCTTAACTTAAGAACGAAGGAATTGATAGTCAAAGTTGTATGATAAAAGCCGTGCCAAAAATTTATACGGCTTGTATTTTGAAACGGAGGGAAGGGGTATTATATTAGAATGGAGAGAGTATAGAAAATTGTACATTAGTGTTTTTTTCCCCAATTTATAAATGCATGCACCAGATATTAAAGGCTTCAGTTTGGATGCAGTAGGAGTATATGTACATCTGTCAACTATTAGGCACATCTAGCGGCACTAATTAATGCCGCGGCCGAGATCGAGATCGATGCATCGCATGTACGTGCCCATTTCCCTATATAATAAGCACGCACCCGGCCGGCAAAGAGCTCGTGGATTCAGCAGCAGCCGATGGAAATGGCGCCTGTGATGAAGAGCAATGCCAATGCAACTGCCCTCGCTGCTCTCATCACTCTCGTCATCATGTCTTGCTCTCTTTCACCCTGCCTCGCCAATGGTTGGCACCTAATGGCACATACACATCAATTCGTCCATATATAGGAGCTTTCTGCTTCTGTCGACGTATGTTATGCATAATATATATGTGTGATTATCCAATTAATTTGCTTGGCTTTCCTTGTGTATGTTGAGGGCCCGGAATGACGTGCGTGGAACAGGAGAATTGCAGCAGGACAGAGTGCCAGGACTACTGCACCAGAAAAGGGTTCAAGGAGATGGGAGCCCATTGCACCGGCACCGAAATACTCTTCTGCTGCTGCGTCGACAAGTGAAGCTACTGATGATCCGGTCATCTTTAGTTTCAGAATCACCTGAATACTGTACCTAGCAGTGAGTTAATTAATGCATGTAATAATCCAATGGAGTACTGAATAGTAAGCCTGACTGGCAGCTTTGGCTCCCGCCACCGTACCGGCATAGCCTATTTCGATATTTCGTTTTGGTTTTTCCAAGGTCTTAGGTATAAATATGGCCTAATGATGGGCGTGGACGCGGGGTCCCGATCTTCTGGTGAGAGATGGTAAAGATAACTCGGTAAGGTGTCACGGAGACCTAAACGATCCGGCTTCCAACCCCGCAAAGGAACTGGAAATCCCGGCGATCGCTAAACCACCACGACGATTGTTATCGACCGAACCAGAGGCACGATCGACCTGTCCACGAAGGACGGTTCCTGCAAGCAACCGAAGAACGAGCAAGAACACAAGATAAGCAATCTGAATTGCGAATATATATTAAGGATAATGGGGTTCAGAATCTTGGTCCTGTTGGTCTAGCCGACACAAGAAGAACAAGGCGAAATCTCACACAACCGTGACGAAATCAACTAAACAAAACCCAACTAAAACGTAGCACGGCATGGGACTTATATAGGGCGGCGGCCAGAGGAGGGGCGCCCAAACAGGTGCCCACACGTGCTCAACCCTAACTCTAGGGGTACACGGGCTTTGGGCCCAAAAATACGGCGACGCAGCGCCGGAAAGTTTCTGTCCGTCAGATTGTTTTTGCGATTCCTGTTGACTCGGATTGAATTTGGAGGCGCCGTTGGATCCGTTGGAAAGCTTATCTCGATAGCTTTCCGTAGAGTCCTTATTTGCCTCATTTGGACGTCGTATGCGATCTGGGCGTCCGTTTGAAGGTGCGCTGGTCCTGGAAGTCCGAACCGGACCCGGCAGCGAGTTCGACGTCTTCTCGTCTTGGGCAACCGCGTTATTGATGTCCTCATCATCCCCCCTTTCTTGAATTTGAGTCGTCCTCGACTCAAGCATATTCTCCTGCAAAAGGTTAGGAACAACAGAGGGCAAAGCAATAGACAAATCTTTCAAATCATTGTTTGGTTCTTTAGCTAATTCATCATCTCCACAATTTTTTGTAGCTAAAAGAACAGGGCCTTTCAATTTAATTTCAGAATTCGTCTCAATAGTTTCTTTTTGTTTTGTTACACTTGGTTTATCATTGGCACCATTTTTATTTTGTGATTTACGACTTGCTTTTGCTAACTCAGCCGGTGTCATAGGTTGGATCACATATTTCTTTCCCTTAAACTCAAATTTGTATTCATTAGACCTACCATAATGAACAGCATCGACATCATAAATCCAAGGTCTACCCAGTAAAATAGAACAAACATCCATAGGTGCAACATCACAATCTATGTAATCACGATAAGTACCAAGAGAGATGTGAATTCGAACAGTCTTAGTTACCTTGAGCTTACCGCAAGAGTTGAACCATTCAATGCAATATGGATGTGGATGCGGGTGTGTGGTCAAGCCAAGCTTCTCGACCATATCAACACTCGCAAAATTGTTGCAACTTCCTCCGTCGATGATGACGGGCACCGCATATTCGTTGACGACCATCTTGGTTTGGAAAAGATTATGCCGCTGACTCTCTTGTGACCGTTCTGGCTGTGCAGTCAATACACGGGTCACGACGAGTGTTGGATAAGCTTCCGTTGTCGAAGTACCAAACACCTCTTCTTCGGCATCTTCGAGACCTGCGGGGTTAGCGGCAACTAAAGCAAGATCATCCTCATGTTCACTAGCAGAAGAATACTCACCATCCTCACGAATAATGAGAGCACGCTGACTAGGACAATCACGCTTTGTATGTCCAAAACCCTTGCAACGGAAACATTGAATGTCGCGAGTACGTCCTGTGGATGCGACAGAAGAAGCACTTTTGGCGGGGGCTTGCGCCGCTGAATTCTTACTTACACTCGTAGCTCGTGTCGGAGGGGTAGGAGGCACAACGGGCGGTGATACTTGATGAAGTGTTGACGATGAAACCTTTGCAGCCTCAATGTTTGACTTTGATGAACCACTGAAGTTTCCTCGCGTCCTGATTTGTCGTCCCTGTACTTCCCTTTCTGCTTTGCAAGCAAGATGGAACAAACGAGTGATAGAATTGTATTCTTTATAATCAAGTATATCCTGAATCTCACGGTTTAACCCACCTAAGAATCTAGCCATTTTTGCATCCTCACTCTCTTGTAAACCACAACGCAACATACCAATTTGTAACTCCTGATAATACTCCTCAACTGTTTTGCTATTTTGATTTAAACGTTGCAACTTATTCAACAAATCTCTCTCATAATATGAAGGAACAAATCTAGAGCGCATGGCACGTTTTAAGGCTTGCCAGGTGGTAGGTTCATTTCCTCTTCTACATGTTTCATGCCACCAAATAGATGCAAAATCAATGAATTCACTAACAGCAACCTTAACTTGATTTTCAGGTAAGACAGTAAAACATGAAAATTTTTGATCAACCAATAATTCCCAATCAAGATAAGCGTCAGGATCATATCTACCATTATATGGAGGTATTGTCAATTTAACATTGGCTAATGAATCATCACGTACCTCACGATTACCTTGACGATTTCTAGCCATACCTTGGCGATTGTGACGCAGCCTTCGATGATCTCGATCATTGTTCGCATTAAATCCATCGTCGGCTTCGGAATCAACAACGTAGTCATTCTCAGCTTGTTCAACCTCATCAGCCCAAGAAAGACGATCAACAGGGGCTGCAGAAAGCACCGGGGCAGCAGGGGGCACACGAGCAGCAGGGGCAGGAACTCTTCTTTCAACGTCTTCCATTCTCGTGATCAAGTTGACAATCCTTCTTTCGAGCCGCTCCATCCCGTGGGCATTTGCATTTGTCAGTTGATTGATGCTATTGGCCATATCAGCCATGGCCTTTTGCTGGTCCTCCATGTACTTTGCGAAATCAGCGTTAAGCACGGACTCATTATTACTTCCTCCTCCTGACATGATTAGTGGGAGCAAAAGAAACACACAAGAATATATATATACTATATGCTACTGTTGTGTGTGGGTGTCAACAGCTCTCTCTAACCTATCCTTTGTTCTTACCAGTTCTTACCGTGCAAGCAGTAGGCACAATCGGCAACTGGTCGACGATAACTTCAACGCACAGGGTGGTAAAGCGATGGCTAGGATCCGTCCCTGCTTGGTTAGTAGATGGTGGAGCTTGGACAGGCTTTAATATGTAGCAAAAGAAGTACTAAAACCACACCAGTTAATACAAGTTGAATAAGTGTTCAACGGCGGTACTATGCTGGTCCTAGGCTAGACCGTGCTAGAGACGCGAGTCTAATCACAGACGTAGTCACAGACAGCTGCTGAACACCAAGATGAAACTCCACAATTTTTATCTCTTCCTTTGTTTTTTTTCCACTTTTCTCTCCTTTTCCACCTTTTTTTTCTTTTTTTTTCAACTTTTTTTTTTTGGCCGACAGAGCTTCCCACTTTTTTTTTTATTCTCGGGGCGGCTCTTTTGTTGCAACTGCCTTTTTTTTTCTCGAAGCCGAGATGGATGGGGCTTGTGCCGTACGATTGTTTCTCTTGGTTTGGTGAAATAGGAAATATTTGTGAAACTGAACAGCTATATGATTTGTTGGATGCGAGGTGGACTTTGATTGTTTATGGAAGGAGGAGCCGATTCGGTTTCCTTTTCGGTTGATAGCTGACCCAAAATTTATGTGATAAATATGAACACAATCGGATTGCTTTGGATGGAAGGATAGAAACGGATTGGTGTAAATTTGGAAGGTGCAAACCGATCAGCTATGTTTATGGCTGCGATGGAATTGAATGGAAAGCTTTTGGTGAATTTTGATTGGGTCGTGGAATTGGCTTGATGGCTACGATTGAAATTGGAAGCTGTGAAACCGAGGCTAAGAAATTTTGATGTGGTTTTTTTTTTTAAATTAAGGAAGGCACGGATCTGTTTGTGAGGTACTGATGGGATTAAAACCGAGACAACAACCTTTTTTTTTTCAGATGCAACGACACACAAGAACAGCGACGAACACAAATAATACTGTGACGATTACGTGACTCGAACTCGAAACTCTAACGATCAAATCACTAGGACCAGCAACGACTCCACGACGAACACAAATTCAACAAGAATTAAACAAGGTAGTAATAGCAAAGGCTAAACGAGGCTTGGACAAGGGAAATCACGATGATATTTTTGTAGGGCTATTTTCTGGACTATGGGACGAACGAAAAATAAACGAAGATAGATGACGATCTCACCAGGCAACCGGAGCTCTGATACCACTTGATGGGCGCGGACGCGGGGTCCCGATCTTCTGGTGAGTGATAGTAAAGATAACTCGGTAGGTGTCACGGAGACCTAAACGATCCGGCTTCCAACCCCGCAAAGGAACTGGAAATCCCGGCGATCGCTAAACCACCACAACGATTGTTATCGACCGAACCAGAAGCACGATCGACCTGTCCACGAAGGACGGTTCCTGCAAGCAACCGAAGAACGAGCAAGAACACAAGATAAGCAATCTGAATTGCGAATATATATTAAGGATAACGGGGTTCAGAATCTTGGTCCTGTTGGTCTAGCCGACACAAGAAGATCAAGGCGACATCTCACACGACAGTGACGAAATCAACTAAACAAAACCCAACTAAGACGTAGCACGGCGTGAGACTTATATAGGGCGGAGGCCAGAGGAGGGGCGCCCAAACAGGTGCCCACACGTGCTCAACCCTAACTCTAGGGGTACATGGGCTTTGGGACCAAAAATACGGCGACGCAGCGCCGGAAAGTTTCTGTCTGTCAGATTGTTTTCGCGATTGCCGTTGACTCGGATGGAATTTGGAGGCGTGGTTGGATCCGTTGGAAAGCTTATCTCGATAGCTTTCCGTAGAGTCCTTATTTGCCTCATTTGAATGTCGTATGTGATCTGGACGTCCGTTTGAAGGTGCGCTGGTCCTGGAAGTCCGAACCGGACCCGGCAGTGAGTTCGACGTCTTCTCGTCTTGGGCAACCGCGTCATTGATGTCCTCATCACCTAAGGGCGTAATTTCATCGACGGCCAAGGAAATAGCTGTGCCCATATCCGGCCGACGCACCCATATGTCAACTATGCATGCACGGTAAGTAATTTTGCGTCATTAATTAGCTGCCAGCAAATGGCGTCCAAAGATAAGATAAAAAATGCTCAAATAAGTATCGATTAATGGAGAGAATCAATTCCCCTTATCCTGGCTATCCATATAATAAGAAGGACCGCACACCATGCATTTCTTGCAAATTACCTGGATGATGATGGCCATTCTGAACGAAGGGCACCTGCAGTTGCAGGCGCATGGCCCTGCCAACGGCGGCTCTCCTGCTGACCATGGCTATGCTTCTCCCGTCCTGCCGATCTCATGGCAACCAACAATAACAACATTATCACTACTGATATTCATCTGATTAGTAAACTCGATCCATCCATACTAACACAGCACAAACTTAATCAGGGACCCAAGATTTGATTATTTATGTTTTTTGTTTTGTTTTTGGGTGTGGTGTGAACTGTGAAGCTGCAGATGACACGCGGCCAGAGCAGCTGATAGAGATATGCCATCCCTGGCTGCTTGGCGCGGCGGGCTGCTCGCCGGAGACGACGGTGCTGTGCAGGAAGCTGTGCTATGGGCCGGGCCACGACAACAATGGGCCGGGCACGTACGCCTACTGCAAGCCCGTCAACCAGGCCCAAAAGTTCAGCGGCGGGCTCCCGCCGCTCCCGCACGCCGTCTGCTGCTGCCGCTACAACACCTGATGCTGAATCCATATCCATCCATGGATGATGAACAACACTCTTCTCTTGCATGCAACGATCTATGTATGCTGAAAAGGTTTCCTGGTTGTACCCATCGATATGCGGATGTTTAGTGTTTGATTTTCACGTATCATTTTGTTTCCACATAGACACATAATATCTCCTTCTATATGCGTACACGTGAATTTTTTTACCGAACAAAGTTGTACCTTTGTTTCGAAGCATTGCTTCATAGCGATCGATCTATCATCGACTTGACATATATGGACTTGATCGATCTCACCAAACAACACATCATGTGAACTAGTGCTGAGTTCACTCTTCTTCCCCGTCACCAAATGTCGATCGATTGCGCCTGAATCACATCTTTGGTGGTGTTGCCAACACCGGTGAACCTCACTAGTGAGGCTGGAGATTTGGCAGAGTGACAGCGGCGATGGTAAATGTGGTGGCCTTGCCAAAGCTTGCAGTGTTCTTCTTTCTCGGTAAGAACAATGAAGCCCGTATATGACAAGTTGGTCATAGATCGATCACCATGAAGCATGCTTCTACACAGAAATACAACTGATAGAATGATAGATCGATCACCGTGAACTAGCACCCGCGGGGTTGCACTGGATGTCATTGTCAGTCCATAATCCATAGGTCGATAATAGTTAGATGTGTGGCTTCACACCGCTTCATCCCCAGCAAAGGCAGCGCATACTCGAAACCAATCAGGTATCATATATTCACATGCATGCCCAGCAAAACGGCGCAACCAATTAACCTGACAATGGAAAGTGCTATATCTGATGCCACTCACTAGCTAGAACATGCAGGCAGAAACTACAAAACTGGAGAATCATGACTCCATTGCTACAGCTAAGTGTAGTACTTCGCTCCCTAAGTGATGCTCCACCTGAGGAAGCTGGGTGGCTCTTGCTGCAATCATCATCATTCATCAGCACCCGTGAGGTTCCACTGGACGTCGGTGGCAGCAACACCGCAACATCCTACTGCTTCTGGCTCCGGATGGTGCTCATAACGACAGACATTTCGTGTCACCTCAGGGCCCATTTCCCAGTACTTGCTTCCGCCTCTGTTCAGGTATCCTTCGTGTTGTTGCTTGTGCTGATGTGGTATTGTGGTGATAGGTTGACCAGCTGATATTCCCAGTCTCTCGCTCCATATCAGAAAGTTCCCATCTTCATATATCATGTCTACATTGACTTGTCCATCATGTAAATCCATATCAGAATTTTTGTTCAAAAAAAAAATCCATATCAGAATCACTGTCAACTTTCTGATCTAGTTTGCTACCTCTTATGTCTAGTATAGTACTACCATCCAAGACCTGGGAGCTGACCATGTCAGATGTTCCTTCATAAGAATCCCACGTCCACATGGAAACGCTACTGTCTTGCGCACTGCTCTGAGGAGTGAGGATGGGAGTTGTATTTAGGCATCCAACGAGCAATCGACAGATCTGGCATCTCGCAAAAGGCATGTGTCCTACTTTCGCTCTCCTTGTAACTAGAGTTGCTTTCCACATTTCTTTTACCCTCGACATGGTGGTGCCTTTGGCTGTGACTTGCACTTTGTCTTTCCCAAGTATTGACAAGCAATGGAGTTTGAGTTGACTCTGGATACTCATGTATTTTGTACTCCAGCTGCTTCTGAACTTTCTTCTGCTGATGAGATGATACCTGTGCCACATTTGCCACATGAGAGTTGCCTGCCTGTTCAGCAAGATTTGGTACTGCCGAAGCTGATGTATCTGTGCATCTTTGGTTCCAAGAAGGTCGATGCCTTTCCCAAGTATTGACAGGCAAGGGAGTTTGAGTTGCCTCTGGATGGCTCTCAGTAGCATCATGGGTCTTGGACTGGAACTGCTCAACATTCTTCCGCTGATGAGATGACCCCCGTACCACATTTATCACATGAGAACTGACTACCTGTTCAGTAAGATTTGGTACTACTGAAGCTGATTCATCTGTGCTTCTTTGGTTCCAAGAAGCACGAGGCCTCTGCTTACCCGAGCTAGCTTTCCTGACCAGCCAGTTGTCAAGCTCAGTTGGAACCTCAGTTTTAGTAGCACTGAAATTATCAAGTGATTCTTTATCACGACTCTTGGTCCCTAAATTGGATTCTTCCCTACTATAAGATGATGTATGGTTCCCTGCCGACGATGTTTTCCACATATCCTGACAGTGTGGCTCTTTGTATACAGGCTTACGAGCATAACCATTCTTTATAACCCTTTCCGCTACATTCTCCCAAGCATTGCTGTGATTCCCAAATGGCTGGGTGGGAGCAGCAACTGCAATGCTATTCACCCCACCTACCTCAGGCTGTTCTTTCATTCCTGGCTGCTTAACTGGTGCGCACATGACACTATTCCAAGGTGCATTCTCCACAAACAGTACACAATGCTGATTGTTTCCTGATTTATTGATCTGCTGAGGCTTCGATTGGCTATTTGCGGCATCATGTACTACCTTGGCCGCTGTTGCACACTCCTGGTTCAGTGATGCAAGTGAAATGTCCCCAAGCATTATGCTACCCACGGTAACACCTGCAACAGAAGCGACTTGGGCAGGCATAACCGAACTGCTGATGACAACACCTGCAAAAGGGGTTTTATGCAAACTTGCGACTTCTGATGTCTTCTCATTAGCAAACACAGGTGGTGATGCCAGCAAAACTGCATCATCATCTCTCCTGCTGTTCTTGTTTCTGGTCAAGGGGACCTCATGACAGTAAGCTCCAGCACTCCATGTGTCTTCAGGAGTCTTATTAGCATATTCTGTGATTTTAACAATCCTGGACCTTTCCCTCATGATTCTCTCCTGTAAATCAACTTGCCTTTGCCTATCCTCGGCCTGCCAATGCTTTATAGCATTGCTAATGTGTTCCATCATGTTAATCTGAGGACTAATAACACCTGCTGTGTTTGATGTTGAAGTGAAAGTGGAACTGATGGGAACTATAATATTCTTGAGTCCATTTGCTGGCAGAGGTGGACTAAGATTTTCAGGTGAGAAAATGCAACATGTATCTTGAATTGAAATATCATGTTTAGCAGTTCCATTACCTCCAGCTTTTTGTTCAGTCTGAAGATTAGCTGCTTCTGGGGGTGCATCATTCAACTTCTGAGACTCCATCGATGAACACCAGTTCAATTCTTCCAGTTTTGCTACTGCTTTTACCTTTTGCTGAGTTTTCCAAAACTTTTCCTCCTGTAGTTGTTTTGCACATTGGGCAGACAACTCTATCACACTTGGAAGCTGAATGCACAAAAAAGAAACAGTAATTATATTATAATGAAAATAAGGATTCACATACACATAGATGACCTTTTTGGTGCTATTTATTGCACATTTTGAACATTTTATATGTGCACACTGCACAGGTGCCACTTTCTCAAGCACTCTAATGGAAGTGTTGTAACATAAAAAAGATGTACCTAAATAAAATATGTAAAACTCTAAAACTATACGTGGAATGGAGGAATCACCCTGTGTAGGGAAACAATGAAACACTTGGAGGATAGGCATCTGGCATTAACAAGATGTAATAAATAAAAGTGAAATGATCAGTTAAGTCCTGGAAGTAACAGAAACATCTACATTGTTATATGTTTATTTACTAATTATTTTATGGCGTTTCAATGTAAACAATTCTCATAATAACAGAAAAATTGACTGATCTTGGTAATGTTATGTGAAAAGAAGTACTCCTGATCAATGGAAGACAACATGTTTAAACTTAAAACTGTACAAACAGAAGAAATGACATAGGAAATTTTTAAGGTACAGGAATCAATCTTGATTATCATTTAAAGTACACTGGTGGTAGCAATAGCAAACAATATTAAATTTTGTGCGGCAGAATGGTATATACCCTCAAGTAACTCATTTCAATGAAACGTACACCTGATGCATACTTATCTACCCCTTATATGTACAGTTCAATCAGGACTCTGTACAATTTCTCAACAAAAGAAATATATATGTAAACATTGTTTTATCCTTGTAAAGACCTCATGAATCATTAGGCCCTACAGAATTTACAAGTGTACAGCCACATACCTGGGCTTCATAATCAAGCCAATTTGGTATCTCATCAGCAGCTGTCACATGTACATGAGGTGAAGTGGTCCTGTAAATAGGTTTGTCTTGTTGAGCATCTGCTACAACACCTCCCCATAAACAGTCATCTGCAGAGCGCCCTTTGCATCCATGTCCAGAAACACTAGATGGCATGTGATTAGGAGAACCATCATGCAAGCGTCCTAAAGTATATCCTCTTCCATATGCATGGTAATCACCTGATTTACCATGTTTTCCAGCTTCATTAAATTCATTAGCTTGCCCTTCTGGTAGCCCAACAATAATTACACCATTAGCATGCACATTTGGTGGATTACTTAGCACAAATTTGCTATTATCAGACTTAGGATTAATCTTGACAGACACAGGGGCAATATCACTGGTGATAGCACTGAAGGGATCAACTTCTGTCACACAATCTGCCTCTGCATCGATATTTTTTTGGTGTGTAACCTTGGATTCTTTGGATGAAGAGAGTTTGGCCAGGTTTCTAGCTTTGATGTTTAGACACTTTATTTTCTCTAATAGAGCCAAATCCCTTTTGATGATAGGTTGTTTCTGAACTGCATCTGAATTATCGTTCTTGACATTATCAAGAATGTGAGGAGGTTGATTTATGGCACAAGCATCAGCAGGCACGTCAGGATGGCATGGATCCCCGTCATCTGGGCAATTACCACCATGTCCTGGACCTTGCCCTGCTGCTTCCTCCTGGTTGAGTAGGAACATACCATAACAATGAGTGGAAGTCTCCATAGGACTACTACAAGGGTGTTCTGCAGGCTTGTATGGACCATATGGCGCCATTCCTCTATGCGCCATTCCATTTTTGTCGGGTGGGTGATCAGGAGTATGGCCGTAATAAAACTGTGGAGGAGGCATGCATATGTTAGTGGATTGTGTATCATGCACTTGAGCCTCGAAGGATTCCCTTGGCAACCTTGCAGCAGGAACGGGAAAGTCTCCTCTATAAGGATAGTCCACTCTTAACATATTTCCATGCTCATAATTGGAAGATGAGATTACCTTACAAATTCCTGTCAAACAAAAACAACAGCTCCCATTGTATTTCTTACACAAAAACAAGCATATCTCATCAAATGGAAAGGAAACTGAATTTATTTGACAGAAAACAGCTATGATCACCGTAGATGCATGAACTTAAAATAGTGGGAGAGCATTAATGAACCAAGTGTGTACCAGTTGTTGGGCTTTTTCTTTGTTCATATTGTGCCACCACACTTCCAGAAGGTCCAGAGCCAGATGTTGGTTGCCCTTGCGGAGCATGGCATGTAACTGAAAACACAATTAGAAAGAATAAATGTCGTAGATTGATTGCCTATATGGAGCTCATAATGCTTTTAGCGCCAGTAATATCAGTTTAATCGAAAAAAAAGACCTATTCAAACAAGAAAAAGACTAGCTATTTTTGGTTTATTCCAAATAACTTGGTGCTAAACAAAATTATGAGTTTAGACATCTAATATGAACAACTGAATCTATAAAGAGAACTTTGCAAAGCATTTATATGGTGTAGGTAGTCACCTTGATGATTGTTTGACTCAGATTTCTTGGAGCCAAGTATTGGGAACTCATCCATACATAGGGTGAACCCCTTCCTATGCGATGTAGATACCTACATGATAAAATGAATTATCAGATACAAATATTCAGTTATTACCCAGCTCAAGCTATGCATGGAGTTCAAACCTGTTTGTCAATAGTTCTTAGTGGTGCTTTCAGAACTTCAGTAAAAGAATTTGAAAAATGAGAAGGCCGTGAGATTCCTGATCGTGCCCCTGTGCTTCTAAGATGACCTGTACTCTGAGCACTAGGTAAGCTGAGCAAATCACTTCCATCTGATGATGATGTTGAGCTTCCTCGGTGATCATTGATGTGGCTAAATGAGCCACGGTCTCCAACATTCTTGGGATATAGAAGCGAAGGTGAGCCCCAGGCATTTGGTGCTGGAGGCATCAGTTCGTTGACCCATGGGGAAGCACCCCTAGCATCCATGCCAAGATACCATTACACAGAAATAATAGGGAAACATTCTCTCAAATTGCATAAATCAGTGCCTACCACGCGGGGCATTCAATTAAAGCTATTATTTTCAACAATGAAGCAAAACTGTCCATTTAAATAAGGAATAAATCCATTTTAGGTACCTAAACTATCAAGCAGGTCCAGAAAATCCCCATAAAATATGATTTGGTATACTTTTAATACCTTAACTTACAAAACCAGGTCAAAACACATCACAAGGTGGTTTCCCCTATTTGTTTTGCTCATATGACTACCACATGGTTACAGCCACGTCAGCAAAAACACCTCGACGTGGAAGCCACATCGGTAAAACCACTAGGCGGAACCATCTTGTGATGTGCCAGTTTTGCAAGTTCAGGTATGAAAAGTAGACCAAATCATAGTTCAGAGGGTTTTTCAAACAATCGTGATAGACTTATTCCTTTATGTAAAGAAATACTGTCACAGTTCAATTACTCAATCTGAAATGACAATTTAAGAGCCTACTAAAGCAAGGATGCAATTGGAATGAAATATCCATTTAAAATTCAAACTGACAGGAGCACTGCTTAATCTATTAGAAGAAAAAGAACCAAGCCATAAAGGATCAATGTTTACATATATTTAATGCAACTCCTTTTAGATGCTTTGTACAACTTTTGGCACACCCCAAGACACCCCTAGTTAGTAATACGAGGATATTTCAAAGCCCTTAAATGCCAATTGAGAGTGTGCTCAGCTTGAGCATTTTTTTTTTTCTCAACCAGATATCACAAAATACATCTACAGATTCTTCTATCCCAACTAACTAGAAACACCTAATTAAACATGGTCAGGGGAGCTGCAGTGCTAAGTTACTTCGGAACAATGTCCACATCGCGGCTGAGGCCATGGGTCTCCAACCTTCACAAACAAAGTACCACCACATCAGTTCACAACACAACGCCGCTCACGATCCTTCCAAACGGTAAGCAGCCATCCCACATTCAAGCGCTTATTGTGCAGATACCGAGTGCAGAAGGATCAGAATTGCTAGTACCTCTGGCTCCGCAAGTTGATGGGCTTAGGGACCTCCGCGCCGGAGATCCTCGCCGGAGAAACCCCACGTCTGCAGAAACACGATTACCAAATCCATGAGGTCAGGTAATGATCACCAGCGAAATCGCAGCAGAGACGAGGAGAAGCAGCAAACCTCTTGTCGGAGGTCAGCGTGGCGGCGACCATGGCTTTCCGCTTCGGGCCCCGCGGAGGCGGCTGGGGATGGTGCAGGCAGCGGCGGGCAGTGGTGGTGCCGAGCGACGGCGGCGGCGGCGGCGGAGGAAGCGAGCGCCGAGCGGGAAGGGGAGGGGGAAGTGCGAGTGGGAGTGGAAGTGAAGAGGATGACAGGTGGGGACCACTACTCAAAAGCAAATAGAGATTCCTTTTTTACCTAAGTAAGAGAAATTTTTCAAGGGCTTGAGTTCATAGGTTATACCAACTCCAACCATTTTCCCTTTAGTTCGTTCCCTTTTCAATATTTTTTCCTTTATTTTCTAAAATTTCATACAAAGAAATTTCTTTTTAAAAAGAACTGCAAAGAAATTCGGTTTGAGCCTCTCGAGTGATCAGAAAATAGCCTCAAAGTGCATCCGTTTGATAGTCTTACCAGCCTGGCTGAAAAGCTACGCAGAACGTTCCGCTCAGCCTGGACGAGGAGGGACTAAAGAACTCCGGGGTTTCAGTTTCAGGGCCTATTTTATTAGGCTAAAACTGAAAAGCTAAAAGCTATAAAAAAAACTAAAATGGCTCAAAATATATTTAAAAGTATTTTTAAAATCTTTTAGAAGAAAAAAAGCTCCAAAAAAATTGAAAACAAAGTGCTGCTTTTTAGCTTACAAAAAAT
Organism: Raddia distichophylla; assembly: GCA_005191435.1. NCBI lineage: Eukaryota > Viridiplantae > Streptophyta > Magnoliopsida > Poales > Poaceae > Raddia > Raddia distichophylla. The sequence continues at coordinate 876,233 of SPJY01035105.1, read as the reverse complement.
AATAAATTTTGAGCAGTAGCCTTTAATCTTAATTTAAGGTGAATCAAACAGGACCTCGACCTCTTAGAGTAGAGGTGGCCAAACGGGCCGGGCCAACAAGGCCGAACCGGGCCGACCCACACTGTTCACCAAACCGGGCCGGCTAACCGAACCAATCCTGGGCCAAGGCCTCAGCCCGTCGGGCCAGCCCGATTCAGTTCGTATAATGATGGGCGGACCCGAACCTGAGCCAGCACGGTTCGGTTCGTCACTGTAGCATATTTATTTAATTAAATATATTCATTTATATATATTTATAATGATATATAGTGTATTTACGCAATTTTATAGTGTATTTTTGTAAAATATAGTGGTTTTTCTGAATTTATTTAGATTTTTTTATAATTAAAATAAACCGACCCATATAAAACCGGGCCGGCCCGGTTCGGTTCGGTTACTATGCGAACCGAACCTAGGCCGAGACCCAGGCCCGATTTGCACAGTAAACAAACCGAACGGGCCCAAACCGGGCCGAACCGAGTCGGCCCGTTGGCCACCTCTGCCTCCACTTGCCACCTTTTCCACGAGAAAATTGAGTTTTTGCCACTCGAAACAACGCCGCTCACAAACCAGCTTCATCGACTCGTCTTCTGCTGCACAGCGCGTTGTAAGGTTATCTTGATTTGTGGTCAATTACTTGCAGGGGGTCTTGTGTTCGCGTGGTAGAATTTGATTCGTTGTTAGCGTAGCAATCCCGCGTTTCCCTTCAGAGTTGCGCCGACAACATTGGTGTGCTAGAAGAAGAAAGGAACGGGAGAAAATGCCGGGGTATGGTCAAGAGTGGCTAGGTGTTTCTAATGGTTTGGTCATGGTAGCCACAACAAAAGGTTGTTCACCACATGTTTAATGGAATGCCCAATCAAGATTCTGTAGGTGCATGTCAAGTGGTCGATGGATGGTCAAGGATGATTATCGGGGGTGATTTGGTCGAAAAAAATGTTGGGCTCCTATTCACCCCTCTCTAGTCGCCTCGTCGGTCCTTCATACGTCCGCACAGGCAGACTATAGGATCTAAAGAACATCGTTAGGTTAAGGGGTAGAGCTTGCTGGACCTTATTAGAAGGTGCACGCAATTTTGCAACACCATCCCCAACATTTTAGATGAGGAAATCATGGCCTTTAAGGACAGGGTAAAGAACACTTAGTTCATCAAAGACCTAGAGCTTTTCCCTGTTCATCAAAGGCCACGTCCTAGTCAAGCACCTAGCCCAGCGCCAAGAAGAAGTCGGACATCATTGAGAAGAAGATCAAAAAGAAGAAGGCAACCCATGCAAACTTCCTAGAAATTGAATTTCACTCTAGAGGGAAGGAAAATAAGAGCAATGCCCTATGTTGCCAAGGTAGCTGGCTTGGCGACATGCGATGAGGTTTCATATCACATTTCTAAGAAGTGATTATGTTTGGTCGAGTCTCTAAACAAAACCCCAATGTAACTCCTCTGAAAATGTTCAATTTAATTGTTCCCCCGTTGCCTCTAAACAAAACCCCAAAGCAAGTCCTTTGAATTGTAGCATCATTTGTTTGAATAGCCCTACGATTTTTCTTTCGACTTGGTCTGGCTTGAGTTTAAACTAGCGAGTATCTGGAAGGTTACTTCTTAATCAGATGACCCTTTGCCCATGATTTCAGCATCTCCAACCTCCTCGTTCACCTAACCCCTCTCGTATGAGTATTTGGAAGGTTGCTTCATAATCCGATGACCCCTGCCCATGACCTTGTCATCTTCGGCCTCCTTGTTCTACCCTCCCACCCCACAGGAAGCTTGCCTCCTGCCTGGCCATGAAGAAGCTCTCCATCCTCTGCAGCTTCCTAGTTCACAAAGCATGCCCGTGAGCTCAACTTATTCAACCTACTATACCTCCTTTGTTGCCTATTCACCATCCTCTGCCTTCTCGTTCTCATGCTCAGCATTTGCCACATGAAAAAACAAGATCATATTGGTCCAAATTTGTTGCATTACAATTGCATTGTGGTAATTCTTTCCAGCATGTAAAGAGAGGCCTTCGAACTCACCATTAAGCTCTCTTGCTAGCTCTGCACCCTCTGCCTCCTCGCAACGATCAGCCCGTGCCAAATGAGAAAACAAGATCGTAGTGGCCCAAGCTTGTTGTTGATGTGCATGTTTTATATAATGTGTGTGGGTCTTGTGAAATATGGCCCATGCCCAATTAAGACATTTCATAATTGTACATGTGTATGCATCAGAGCAATGCAATAGATGCGATATGATTCTAGAAAAATCCACAAAACCTACATGGTATCAGAGCTAGGAATGACGACGTCTGAACCCTAGTTGGTCGAAGTGCTTGGAGAGAGGAAGCGGACCGAGGCCGACGCACGGTGTGTGACGAAGGAGATCACACGCGTGTGGGTGAGCGCGTGTTGCAGGCAGAGGCCGACATCTAGTCGGCTGCCAACGAGATCTCATGTGCCCGTGCTGAGTGGGAGCATGACGACGCCTGGCAGACCAGCAAAGGTGGAAGTAGCGGTGATTGGCGGATGTCAGAGGGGAAGCTGTTTGTCGGAAAGCTTGTAGGAGGCCTTGACGCTCACAAGCTAGTCCTTGGCGGCATGATCGTGGAGCTGGTCGATGAGCGTCTTCTTGCCCTGTGCGTCGGTGTTGTCGATCCACTGCAGGCACAGGCGAAGCACGTCGGCTTCTTCGGTTTGGTGGTAACCTTCTTCGGCTTGGTTTCCCCCTTGGCGTGGTACTCGAAGTGGGGAACGGTGTGCCCCTCTCCTGGTCTCCAAAGGGGGAAGTTTGAGGCTATGGTAAGAGGGGATTAACTATCTTTGTATTTGAAAGAGCTGCTTCGTGAAGGGAGTTGTTGTTCGCAGCAACAAATAGGATTGGGTGGAGGAGTTTGTTGGGATATGCCCAATGAAAATTATGAGTCGCATATAATGCGGGCTCACGGATAGCGTGGGATGCATATGATGTGGACCCAGACCTAATTGGGCCTCTAGCGTAGAGGGCCCAATAGTGGGCGCTATATAAAGGTAGGTGGTGGAGAGGTCGGCATATGCCTATGCGCAAGTACTCCCTCTCCACAAAACCCTAGCGGTCATCTCTCCCAGGCGTCTGTGTGCCGGTGCTAGTACACCACGCATGGACGGATTCCAATCCATGTATGTGTGGATACCGTAGAGGCGCTACACACTGTGGCGCTAGTCGATGCGAACTTGAGGAGATGAAATCTGCTCGCGGACAGATTCTGGACGCGATCTTGTTTCGTCGATTTCTGTTGATCCAGAAGGATTTTCTGGGCGAGACTAAATGCGTTGGAAATATAATCTTGTTAGCTTTCCAATGAGTGGTAGAACGTCGAAAACGGAGCTCGGATGTGGCTGGGGCGTCGGTTTGAAGGTGCGTTGCGCATGAAGGTCATGAATCCCGACGAGCGCGCGGAGTACGTCGACGACCTTGATGGTCTTGGGATCGGCCGTGGGACACCTCGTTGGACGTTGAGCACCGGCGAGGAGGCGATGGGATCACTGTGATTGACTACTTCCGTACAACTACGTGCAGATCGGTGAACCAGCTTCATCGACTCGTCTTCTGCTGCACAGCGCGTTGTAAGGTTATCTTGATTTGTGGTCAATTACTTGCAGGGGGTCTTGTGTTCGCGTGGTAGAATTTGATTCGTTGTTAGCGTAGCAATCCCGCGTTTCCCTTCAGAGTTGCGCCGACAACATTGGTGTGCTAGAAGAAGAAAGGAACGGGAGAAAATGCTTGAGTGATGGTAAAGAATCAAGGAATTGAGCAAATCCTTAGAAAATTGGTGGAATTGCTGGCTACAAAAACAACTAAGGTTTCATCTTCAAGTAAGGATATTGTGCTTCATGAAGTCACCGTCCAAAAAATTGAACTAATGCCAAATGATGTTAAGCTAGAAGGTACAAAAAATTATTTGGCTTGGTCAAGAAGGGCATAGCTGTTGTTGAAGGCGAAGAAAACTTGATGGCTTCGTTGACGGAAAATCAATTGAGCCAGTGGAGAAGTCGAGTGTTACATGGAGAAATTGAGATGCTACAAACTCGCTGGTGGCTAGTGGCTACATGGTTGTTGATCTCGATGTCTCCAACCATAGCTGGGTTTGTGGATACTATCACAAGTGCAGTAGAGATAAGGAAGACCATGGAAAAGATGTACTCTAGTGTTGAGAACGTAATGTTACTTGATAAGACAGAGGACAAAATTAATACTTTGAAATAGGGGGATCTATATGTGATGGAGTATGTTGCAGAGTTGAGGCACCTATGGTATGATGTGGATCACTATGATCCTATTGAGCTACCACACTCTTGAGTGTATAATTTGGGTGAAGAAGTGGATAGAGAAAAGAAGAGTCCTCTAGTTTCTGAGGGGGTTAAACTCAGAGTTTGACGGAAGACATGCCACCATATTCCATCAACCTACCCTTTCTAGCTTAGAGGAGGCCATAGCAGCCTTGACAAGGGAGGAGGTGAGATTGCATACGACGAGAAATATAAGTCCATCTCCATCTTGTCCAACATTTGTGGTGACAGGATCTCAGGAGACTAGAGAGTGATTCAACTGTGGGAATGGGAAAAAGGTGCACTTGGCTCGAGATTGTCGTGCTCCACACAAGCCCAATCAAGGAAAGGGAAGAGATAACTACAGAGGTGGTTTTCGCAGAGGTGGTTTTAGCAGAGGTCGTGGATATGGTTGTGACCATAAAGCAAATGTCACTATGGCTGAATCTAGAAAATGTAAAGGCTAAAGAACAACAATCGACATCAACAGATGAAAATGTTGTCAACCTTGTTCAAGTTGATTCAGGCATATCAAGTTATGCTTTCACATCCATTCAAAGTTCAATCCTAATAGGATATTAGACTCCGGTGCATCGAGGTATGTAACTGGTATGCCAAGTGAATTTACATCATATATGTCATATCCATATTCACATAAGAAGACAATCTAGACTGCAGATGGAACATCTCGACCAATTAAGTGTGTCGGCACAATGCAATGCACATCGTCTATTACATTATCATCAGTATTATGTGTCTCTTCTTTTCTAGTTAATCTAATTTCTATAAGCTCACTGATTGATCATATGAGTTGTCAAGTTTCTCTTGATCGTGAAAATTGTGTTATTCAGGAAAGAATGACTGGGAGGAGACTTGGGACTAGAGTCAGACATATGAACTCTGGTATCTTGATAGAAGGAAAACCGATCAAGCTAAAGCTATGTGTCTTGCTCTATCAACTGCAACGGGTGAGAAGGAAGCGGAGGTAATGCTTGTGCATTGTAGATTTTGGCATATGACTTTTGAGATCATGAGAAGGGTATTTCCTATGTGAGGCATGCGACTATGGGAAACATACGAGAACCTCATATGTTAGCAAAGGACTCCGAAGTGTGTCACCTTTTGTATCAGTTCATTCCGATGTGTGGACTTCTTTAGTTATTTTCTGTGAGAGGAATGAAATATTTTATCATCTTTATTGATTGCTTTTTTTGTATGACATGGCTATTTCAATGACAAAACGTCTCCAACAATGTTTCTTGACCGAAGAGACGGCGCAACAGATGAGATGACACAAAGAGGGTAAAAGGACAAGGGTAATGTCATGGTTCATCCATCGGATGGGGAAGCGTGGAAAAATTTTGATCAGAGACATCCTGGTTTTGCATTGGAACCAAGAAATGTGTGTCTTGCAATCGCAACTGATGGGTTCACACCCTTCAATATGAATGCCGCATTGTATTCTTACTGGCCAGTCTTCACCATGCCTCTCAATCTTTCACCATCGGTTATACTTAAAGAAGAATTTATGTTTCTATCACTGATCAAACCTGGTCCAAAAAATATTGAAAAAATTTAGACTTTTTCATGAGGCCCTTGGTTGAAAAGCTTGAGGAGTTATGGGAACATAGAGCAATAACATACGATAGGAAAACAAATTCAAATTTCCGCATGAAGGCCGCATGTTTGTGGTCTTTTCATGATTTCCCCGCATACGGAATGTTTTTAGGATAGAGCACGCATGAGAGACTAAGTTGTCCTGCATGCATGGATGATTCAAATGCGTTTTAGTTGCCACACGGGGAAAGACGAGTTTATTTGATTGTCATCGTGCTTTTCTCAAGCCAGGGCATCCGTTTAGGAAATAGAAAAATGCATTCCGAAAAAACATCGTAGAGAAAGGACAAAAGCGTGTTCGTTTAACCGTTGCTAATATAATGGTGTGGCAAACCAGATTAGTTGAATAAACGAATGGTGTGTACGAGGGTTACGGGGAGTCACACCATTAAACGCACAAGTGCAGTTTGTACTATCTTTCATATGTTGATATTTGCTTTTGCCCCTAATTTTGATGTCATGCACCAAGAGATGAATATGGCCCAGGCAATTGTTGGGACTAACTTTGACATAGCTGACAAGAGTAAAGATAATATTAAAGCACATCTTGATTGTAGTGAAATATGCAATCGACCATCTATGAACAGGATAGAGGGTAGGGCCAAGAAACCGAAGGCACCGTACTGTTTAACAATCGCACAAAGGAGAGAAGTTATGGAGTGGTTTGAAAGGAAGTTTAAATTCCCGATGGGTATGCGTCGAATATTCATGGCGTCAAAGTTGTTTAAGGAAAGATAGAAAGAATGAAAAGCCATGACTACCATATCCTCATAAGAGATCTCATGTCCGTTGTGTTTCGTGGCTACGTACCTAAAAAAGTTTGGATAGCTTTTGCAGAACTGAGTTTCTTTTATAGGAAATTATGTGGTAAATAAATACAAAATAACAAAATGGCCAAGCTTCAAGATGATATAGTTGTGCTTGTGTGCAAGTTTGAAAAAATATATGTGCTCAGGTTTTTCAATCCAATGAAGCATCTACTGGTGCATTTACTGTATGAAGCTAAATTGGGAGGACTCATCCAATATAGGTGGACGTATCCCATGGAGCATCGCCTAAAAGGGGTTCGGTCCAACGTGAGAAACAAGATTAGCGTGGATGATTCGATTGCAGAATCGTACTACATGCAGGAGATCACCAACTTTTGCAACAAATATTTAGTGAGAAAGCACAATGTTAACATATAAGTATCAAGGTACAACACAGTTTGCACTAACGCTCAATCAGACCTAAAGCCGTTCCTTGAAAAAGGTAATCCTGTGGGGGAGAAGTACAAGGCGAGAGTTAGCACGAGAAGAAAGATAGATGGCACTCTTATATGTGTTCGATTATATGGAGGAAATGGTAGACATGCAAAAACAATTCATCTAAATTGAATGGACTAGCAGTACTGACCCCAATTCAGAGGAAGAACAAAACTGATGAAGGAGGGTGCTAGAGAAGGACACCCAAACTTCTTAGTTTGGTTTTGGAAACATGTGAATTTTCTTCAACCCCGTTCTTTAATCTAGTTTCTTACATTTTATAACATCCGTTATCTTTTTTAACGCAGCGCACCACCTAGCGGATCCAGTGGATCGGATTGTGATCAAGATTGATGGGGATATATAAGTCATAATAACACATGAGCTATCTTATTATCAACGCAACATACTAACTCTGTTATTTCCATTCTCTGTTGCAACATGTCCTGTGTCAATCCCAGAAAGGACTACACTCAGTCAGGTCTCGCGCTTGGCATACTGATCAGACAGTACTACCTCGGGATGGTTGGAAAGGTGGGGGCATCCCATCCGGCATACTCTTGGGATGACTACAAGGTCGCTGAGCACGGTGACAGCACCACCGCCGAGGAGATCAAGCGGGAGTTCTGGGTGAGTTTAGATACATCTCTTTTTGCATTTGTCACAAGGGTATTTATTGACATGACTAGCATACTAGTTTGCAGCTTAGGTACCGTCGTCGTGCAGGGTTGGAGACTGACTTTAACCCGGTGATAGATAGAAGTGCTAAGCAGAAGGTGCGGAATCTGATGTCCGGGGCACGATTTTTCCAGGAGAGAGCACAGCGAAAGGGTCGGCAGCTCTTTTTCTCGGACAAAGTACCTAACAGCTCCGCGGTACCCCACAGTTCGACCAGATTGGGCCTCGAACGTCCCGGATGTCTGGGAGGCCCTGGCCAACCACTGGGCCAGCCAGGAGTTCCGTGAGAGTTTCGAGACGGCCAAGAAGAACCGAACTGCTAAAGGGAGCAGGATTACCATCGGGAAGATGTTCTTCGCCCAGCTTAGTAAGCAAATGGTAATCTACTTTTTTTCCCTATTTGCAACTTTGTTTTTGGTACTAACAATCATATTTTCTTTACTTGTACACTTCAGGCCATCACGACCGGGCAGTTGCCTCCTTGGCTGCAGGTGTTCTAGAGGGGCCACTCCTCGTATAACAAGGGTGGTTCCATTGGACCCGTGGACCCCGTTGCTGCACAACGAGAGGTACGTACAATGTTGATACCGAATTTTCACCCAATCTACTATTCAACCATGCATGCCCAATGTACACTTCGATGCAGACATGCTAAAAGGAGGCTTACGCCGAGAAGAACGGGCAAGAGAAGAACTCGGAGGAGGAGCCGCTTGACCCGTTCTTATCCACCAAACTATGGGTGGGAAGGCTCACAGGAGGCTAGCGATCGGCCAAGACCACCTGAGGTAGACTTTTGTCATATTTACAATTCAACTCGGTTCAAAATTCATAACTACTGACAACACTTTGTTATAGGTCCGAAAATTACGTGCCCGCTGTGTGGGCTGGCCACACACAGGCCGAGAGCCGACACACCTTCGATTCCAGACTCCTGAGGGAGAGGGAGTAGGAGAGGGAAGAGAACAGGCAGATGCTGCACGCGATGCAGGAGAGCCTGAGGACGGCGAAGGAGGCACGAAAGATGCAAGAGGAGGAGATGGCTCGACAGCAAGCGGAGTTCGAGGCCCGGTTCCCCTATTTGGAGAGCCTATCTCGACTAGATGGGGTATGTCTTTAAACTCTAAATATTCATCCACATGCATCTTACCATTTAATTAACACGTCACATGTCAAATCGTTTTTAGGCTGGCCCGAGTGGTACTAGTGGCGATCCGGGGTTCTACGAGGGTCCACCACCGTATCGTAGTGGATACGAGGCCCCGTGTCAGCACTCCCTTAGTTTTCATTCGGCTTATTAGAGATATAACTTGATCGTGGCATACACTGATTGAATGCTAACATATAGGCCAGCCCGAGGTGAGCCGAGTATGTTAACACTCAATCCGACTGCACAACACAAGTAATCTCTATTAAAACAAATGCGAACTCGGGTACCGGATATGTGCTCAGTCACGACTCCCAAGATCAGCTATCATCACACACATATCCTTATTTGAATCGATAGTACAACACATAAGCAAATGGTCATAACTTTACATTACAAAAGGGTATGGACGGCTGTCCATACAAGTTTAACATAGTGCAGAGTTATATGCAGCGGAATAAGTAGTTTGTTTCACAAAAACAGCGACAAATCATCATCGATAGGCAAAAGTCCAGCGTGGTATGCCTTCTCCAACCCAAGGACAACCGACTGGAAATTTGAACTCGGCACCGGACCCACTAGCGTCATCATCCCTGGCTTGAAAGTAGTACTCAAGTGGGAGATAACTATTACTTAAAACAATAGCACTTGATTGAGTACAGATGGTACTCAGCACTAGGAGGTACTTATAGCCTCGCTCATGCATAGTATATATCAGAGAATGGCTAGCAAGACAATTCTCAGCATAAAGAGTAATTACATGACTTGACAAAAGTAAGTTATAAATGTCATTTGAACAAACATGTTAGGGGAGCAGCTCATGAAGGAGAGAGAGACGGTAAAAGGAAGAAGGGAGACAAAGGTGGAGGGAGGGATCGGGAGGAGATAGGAGGGGGCTTTTTCAACATGTTAGCACACACCTTAGAGCATATTGGACCGTGAGGATAGTACAAGAAATCCTGTTACATGGATTATTTTTTTCGAGTACAAAATCGCCGTAAGATTTCCTTTGTACATTCAGTTAGCAAAAGTAACAACCCTGCCTCACCACCCTCTAACATCTTGGTACTAGCCAAGACTGCCGCAGTTACCATCCTCAAAGCACTAACATATGCAACAGCAGCTTCATGTGCGGTACATGCGATGTTAATTCAGATAAAAGCACAGTGCACGGCTACATTGCGTTGTTCTGTAGAGTATATATTCCCTCAACCACATGTCCCATGTCCCCATATATAGTTGAGTTTGCGCAAACATGATCAGTATGGAGTCCGTAGTTCATCAAGCTTTCAAGCTGGATGCTGAAAAGTTTTGCTTGGCAGCTCCAGCCTCCAGACAGGCCAGGGCAGAAAAACTGGGTTCTCGCTAACGATCTCCACCGTTGATGATCAGGGACGGGTAAGGCACCTTTTTTATATCAACAAATGTCGAATACTCAGGGCTAAGTGGTTGCTTCCATGGTTCCCCATCCATTTGCATGTAGGCATCCCTCCATTGGCCGCCTTTGATTTCTAACCGGATTGCAGCTGCCTGAAATACCACTGTTAGAACAGTTTTGTAATATTATCTTGCGGAACTAGTTGTTCACGCAAACTGTTTATTTTTTTATTCATTCTGTTTTTTTCTAGAAAGTTTCTGTTGATTTACAGTAGATTTTTTCTAGAAAGTTTCTGTTGATTTACAGCCGATCTTTTCCATTCCATCATTTTTAATATTGATGAATTTGAAAAAGAACTTTACCTCACAATTGCTCTTCACATTTTGAACTAACATTTCTAATATGCTAAAAAAATTTAACAGTTTTAATTAATACTGAAAGATTTATTTTTCTGAAAAGGAAATGACCATGGATCGGTTTTTTTTGTAGGAAAAAAGGCGGGAGTTCCGCCGCTCCATTAATAGAAGGAAGGAACTGAGTTAAAAATACAAGAAACACCACTGCCACAATAATTACAAGGGATGTGGGGGGGGAGGGGGGGGGGGCGGCAGCCCTAGCGTCTAGCTAGATAGGAACTACCGGCGCGGAGCGCCAAAGCTGGTAGTCGGTGGCCGCATCTCTTGCAGTGGACGTCGGCGGCTGAAAAGTCTGGCTGAAGATTCGACAATTACGTTCTTTCCAGATGTTCCAGAGGGTGTAGATTATCCTTCCGTTTAACTCCTTCCGAGACGCAATAGTGAGCCCAGCCTGCAAGCTTTCCTACCAATCCCAAGGAGTGGTGGACGGGACCAAAAGCGGCGCGAAGGTGATGTTCCAAACCTCATTAGCATAGGTGCAACTCTTGAAAAGATGGTCTTGGGTTTCCGGCATCGTGTTGCACAAGCAGCAAAATTGTTGGGTTAACCATCCCTTTCTTGCGAGGACATCGGCCGTGTTGAGCCCATCCTGTGTGAGAGACCACGCAAAGAATTTGCATTTGGGTTACGCATGGGCCTTCCAAACAAGCCCCGCCCTAGCCGACCTTCTAGCGCCAGCAAACTGAATCTGGTAAGCCGAGCTGGTTGTGAAGGATCCATTTGGCGTGAGCTTCCAAAGTAGCTCATCCGGGCTATCTGTGAGAGGACTGGCCTGATTTATTTTATCCCAGAGCGTGATATATTGGAGGAGTTGTTCCTCCGTGGTCATTGGCGTAGCGACCGGATCCAATTATGGTTTTGAAGGCCATCTCGAAGCGATCGAGATCTGTGCGATGCTTTGGCAAATAGAAGAGGGGCGACCGCCTTAGGCGAAAGGCCATCAAGCCAAGCATCCTCCCAGAAATGGAAGTGCTCTCCATTATCGACCACGACCCGAGTGGAGGCTCTGAAAAGTGCAATGTCTGCCGCCTTATAGCAAATGGTGTCGGTGATGTTCTGAGTGTCCACGGATCTCCAATTTTTCCATAGCCAGCGGAGACGCAGAGCCCGGCCAAAGCGGTGAAGCTCTAGAATACCCACACCCCAAGGTTTTTAGGTCTACAAACTACCTCCCAATTCACCAAGCACTGGCCACCGTTTACCTGCTGACTGCCAGTCCATAGGAAATCCCGTCTGAGCTGGTCAATCCTTTTGATGACCCAAGAGGGGAGGGGAATGGAGGCCATGAGATATGTCGGTATTGCCGAAAGGACCGCTTGGACAAGGACCAAACGTCCTGCCTTCGAAAAAAATTTGCCACGCCACGGGGCAAGATGGCCCACGATCTTGTCGAGATGGGGCAAGAAATGGATTTTACGAAGCTTGCGGAGACGTAAAGGCAACCCAAGGTAGGTGCACAGGAAAGAACCCCTCGTGCCAACAAAGGAGCTGAGCATGTCTTCCAAATCGATGCCAGCAGTACGGATTGAAAAGACCGAGCACTTGGACTTGTTAAAGGTTATGCCGGAGGTGGCCCTGAAGGTGTCCAGCAAACTGATAGTGGAGTCAAGATTCTGCTTGCTAGGTTGGATGAAGATGGCTGCATCATTCGCAAAAAGAGAGATACGCTCACGTATTGGGGGGTTCCCAACAGGATCAAGAAAGTTGTTTTCATCCGCAAGAACGAAGAGCTTGTGAAGCGGATCCATGGCCATGATAAAAAGCATGGGCGAGAGGGAGTCGCCCTGCCGAAGACCCCTTTCATGGATGAAGCCCGGCCCCTTGATCCCATTGAGGATGACCGCTGAAGAGGAAGATCCAAGGAGCGTAGCGATCCAATCACGCTAGCGGGCTCCAAACCCCTTAGCTTGAAGCAACTCAAAGAGGTAGCTCCAGTGGACGGAGTCAAAGGCCTTAGCAAAATCCAGCTTGAGAAAAAACGCTGGGCTTTTTTGTCTCTGGAGATGGAGGATGTTGGCTTGGGTACGAAGGAAGGTGTCCTGAATACATCTCTTCTTCACGAAGGCGCTCTGAACTGGGTCGACGAGGTGTTCGAGCTTAACCGCCAGTCTATTGGCAAGCAGCTTGGAGAAGATTTTGCCGACACTATGAATAAGGCTGATGGCCTGTAATCCGCTAGGCTCGCTGCATCACGTTTTTTAGGAATCAGGATGATATTTGCTGAGTTCAGCAAAGAGAAGTGCGTTGAGTGTCTGCTCGCAAACCACGACACCGCAGCGATGAAGTCAGCTTTGATGATATGCCAACAAGTACGGTAGAAAGTGTCGTTGAACCCATCCGGACCAGGCGCTTTGTCCTCCGATAAAGACTTGACAGTGGAGCTGATCTCGTCCTCTGTGAAAGGGTCTTCAAGCTCCATGAGATCATGCCTTGGTCGGGTTAATCTATCCCACGCCAGAGTGAGGGTCCTCAGGGGGCTAGACGCTAGATGGCTCCCAAAGAAACGAGAGCACTCGAATTCCATCTGATCATGATCAATAGCGGCCCCGTGGGGGTGAGGAGGGAGTAAATGAAGTTCTTTTTTCTTATGTTGGATGCCCTTAAGTGAAAAAATTTGGTATTTGCATCTCCGAGCCGGAGCCACGCAAGACACGCTCTTTGCTTGATGCGGATTTTTTGAATGGTTGCCAAGCCTGTGACCCTTGCCTTTAATGCAGACCTAAGGTCCCACTCCAGGTCCGTCAGTACACGAGTTTTCTGGGCCTTGTCAAACAACAAAATCAGCTCACTGACGATTGCAAGTTGGAGCCTGATGCAGGGGACCTTAGTGCGAGCCCAGAAAGCAAGAGCCTTCGCTGTACGCTCTAACTTGATGTGAAGATGCTTGTAGGGGTTGGCGGAGGCAAGAGGCCTCTCCCACGCACCTTGGACTGTGGTGAGGAAGCCCTCCAGGGTAGCCCAATAGTTTTCAAATCTGAAAACACGAGTAGCATGTTGCTTTGGGGATGCCCTGAGCAGGAGGGGGCGTGGTCCGAACTCAAAGACGGGAGGCCCAGGAGGACGGAGTCCGAGAAGGCAAGCTCCCAAGCCGCAGTACAGAAGGCCCTGTCAATTCTTGTCAGAGTCGGGGTGGCACGCTCACTGCTCCATGTGTAACGACGCCCCAGCAGGCGGAGTTCCCTAAGGTGCAGGCTGTGAATTGAAGAATTGAAAGCGTCCATCAAGGCCAAGTCCACATTCGAGTTGTTCTTGTCATCCCGGTGCATGATGAGGTTGAAATAGCCGATAACTAACCACGGATTGTCTGAGCGCCCCACCTCGTTTTTAAGGCTATCGAGGAAGGCCAGCTTTTGCGCCCGCTCTTGAGGGCCATAGACCATGGTGATCCACCACTCAAACGCGTCGGTGGTCGCGGTAATTTTTGCGGAGAGTGAGAACTCTTCAAGGGAAACATCCGAGATGACGAAATCACAGCCCTTGACCGCTAGCAGGATGCCACCCCGCGTGCCCACCGCCGGCCGGTGCACGTAAGACGTCGGGTTAGCAAAGGCTTGACCAAGGCACTCTGCAGTCAAACCGTGACCCCAGGTGACGTGTTTTGTTTCTTGAAGGCACGCAATATTTGCCCCGGAGTTGACAACAAGGTTTCTGAGGACATTACGATGCGCTCCCGAGTTAAGTCCTCTCACATTCCAGTTAAGCAAGCACAATTGATCTGATCAATTCATCAAGAATCAGAGGGCAGCGGATGACACAAAAGGCGAAGCTAACGTCGTAGCCTTTTCTTTGAGGACAAAGGGGACAATGACGCCACATACATAAACGGGAGGACAGCCTGCTGCCAAAGTCAATAGTCCAAAGCAGGCGCGAGATAGGGCGATGTAGCTGCGGCACGCCATAGACACGACGAACTAATATGGGAGCCACCCAGACGGCGAGGCGGATACAAGACGCAGATACAGCAGGCGTTGGTAGAGGATGAGAAGTAGCCTGCCACCCCCTAGACAGAGCCCGAACAAAATGAGGCCTTGTTAACATGGATCACTTGAAGGCGCCGGTCAGTGCCACTGCTGGCTGTTCAGGCCGTGGCCTGAATCTGAGCACTGGGAGCGCTCGCAATATTGAGGTTTGCGAGGGCCGCTAACGCCAAAGCCGCCGCTTCCGGGAGCAGCCTCGCAAGGATGGTGGAGAGGTCCCGTGGAGTTGCCTCCGGTGCCCAGGGCGCCATGGCCTGGGCAATGCGCTGACGAGCTCGAGCTTCCACCGGGGCATTGGAGACATTTCCAGCGGCGATGCGAGCGCTGCGACGGCTAGGACGCTCCTTTAGCTTGAGGCGGCGACGAACGTAGACCTGCAGGACGGGCCGAGGAGCTGGGACTGTGACTGATTGCAGGAATCCTGATAGTTGATTCACGGGTGGATTGGGAATTTGGGATGGCTTGCCATTACCGGATTGACACGCTGCGGCGCTGGACGCTGGGCCATCGACACTTCTGCTTCAACGACAACCGAAGGAGGAGGCGTAGCCCCCTAGCCCAGGGCGCTGCTGCCCCCGTTTGGCGATGGCGAGCGCCCACGGAAAGGTGAGGCTGGGGCGCAGTCGCCGGCCTGCAAGAGCTGAAGGCGTCCACCCGTGCTATGCGGCCTCTCGCGTGGCGAGCGCGGTGATCGCGAACGCAGCCGCACGACTGGCGAGTGAGAATGGCTGCCCCTCAGCGGGCTCGCTACGGCCATTGGAGACTCCGCCCCGGAGGAGACGTCGGTGCTGAAGGCCCCCTTGGCCGGCTGAGTGGTGCGCTGTAAGACGGGCGCCGTCAGTGGAGAAGCCTGAGCCGAGCAAGCTGCTGGCGAGGAGGAAGACTGAACGTCTTGGACAACGAGCACAGACTTGAGCTTGGGCTTGCATATCAGGGGGTCTTCATGGTTGCGGTATCGGTGGTGTGGCTCGCCCTTGTCGCGACGGTGGTGATCGCGCCCTCTGGATGGGGCACGGGACGCCACTGTGCTATCGTGACGGCGAGGCCGAGAACTTGACTGATGGCGACGGCTGGTGCGGTCGTACTGGCGATGGTGATCATCATCGTCACGTCACGGTCTTCATGACGGTGATGGCGCAGAGTGAAGGAGTCCTCTCACGACGGTGGACGCGGCGGGACGACTCGTCTATTTGCCCCAACGTCCACTCGAACTTGATGACGCGCGTCCTTCCGCCGTAGTTGCCTTGGCGACGATGGTCCTCCGACGTTTCCAGCACGTCAAGGTGGATAATGACGAAAGCCGAGCAGAACTCCATTGGACGCAGCGCTGCGGAACCGACTTCGCCGCTAGCCGGCGAAGAGCGCGCGATGGAGAGGCGATGGGTCTTGGGGATGGTGTCTGGGTTGGCCGTCCACACCCAGACGTTGAGGGTGGCGGTGTCGAGGAGGTGCGAAGACTCCTCCACGTACTGGAGCACGCAAACCGGCCCGATGATGTTCTCGACGACGCGCGGACACCACGCGTGCATTGGTACACCTTCCAGGAAAAGGCATACCCGATGACGAATTGGCGCCGGCGCGGAGGTGAACCGCGGCGACCATGCCCTGAAGAGGATGTCGAAGGAGGCATGGCAAAAGCGGCCGCGGTTAACTGCTTGGTCGCGCTGCTGCTGGGTGTCGAAGCGCACGAGGAAGTCCTCCGGGGTGTGGTTGGAGACGTGCACGTTGGAGTAGCAGCAATCGGCCGCCCCCATGGCCGCGAAGTGCACAGTGGTCAGCGCTGCCGAAGGCTCCGGCCGAAGTCCGCCGCAGAAGGAGGCCGTGGCCCAGGTTGAGGAAGTCGTCGCCCATTGCGCTTCCAGGAGGCTGTCTGTGAGCACGCAACTCGCCTACTCCCTTGGGCGGTTCTCAGGTTCACCCAAGTGAGCAACGGGGCGTCGAATTGCTTGGGCGCGGCGAGACGAGGAGGATTGGAGGGGACTGATGGGGTCTTGGAGCGGCGGCAGCGGGCGGCGATGTGTCCAGAGCGGAAGTAGGCCTGACATTTAACGGGGTCGCGGCAATCGGCACGCAGGTGGGAGCCAGAGAGGCATCTGAAGCAGCGGCGGGTCTTCTCTTTAACTGCGGCGTGGTTGGGAGGAGGGGCGCAGAGTTTTCTAGCACGCGGGGAGCAATCACGCCACCAGTACCTCGGCTTAACTGCGCACTAACCCGTATGCTCTTCATCCGCTGGTTGAATGCGCCCAGCAACTCCTCTCTTCTGCCGGGAGCGCTTCGAGGATCCCCCGGTCTTCAAAGCACCTTCTACCGACCGGAGTGATTCCGCCATCTTGTCCAAATCGGCGGAGGCGACAGCAGCCATGGATCGGTTTTAACATCATTTTCCCGTTCTCTAAACTGTACCATGACATTTATCTTCTAAGTGACGTTCTTAATCAGTTGTCCCCACCAAATACAGTTCATGGTGCAGAATTGTAGCACAAAACTGCATTGCTCAACTGTGCCAATCAATACTCACCATTTCGAATAACCAAGCTAACTATTAAAGAGCAAGTACCTGAGCTATGTGCTTGGCAGATATAAGTTCAACCATCACGAGGGATGCATGCCACCCTTGCTTTAATCCAAATATTTCAAGAAGACCGTCATCTGATTGGGCTTCAACAAATCCTCTCTATTTGCATAAAAAGACCAAAAGTTTACGTTAGCGATATTCCAGTAAAGAAATCTTAATGATCACATTTTCTTGTACAGTAAGCAATAAATAATGTGATTTAGTCAGCGCACCTTTTCCAAGTATTCAGGCTTCAAGTTTCCCCATGGATTCCTTCCACTCGCGTAGTTGTGAAGGTTTAATGCAACGATAGCCCTGACACTGCATCATAGAATGGCATACATTAATTTCGTTTTCTGTGTCTTTGCAAAAAGTAATATCTAAATTAGCCCTGACACTCCATTAGCGAGTACATGCCAGATAATAGTTTCAGAACTACTGTGGTCATTCATCACATAATTGCTCACACAAAAGAGCATTTCTGCACACACCCGAACTGGAGAAGAGTAACATATACAAGTAGCAGCAAAATGGTCAACTTGCCTTGATGGTACAGGGATGTGCTCCCACTCAGAGCTGTCCATCTTCTTGATAGATAAGCGGATAATGTTCGTCAGTCCCCTGATATATTAAAGGGAGATGAGAGAGCTGTACAGGCTCTATATTTCTAAGTCGGATATACTAGTTTCTCTGGCAAATTGCTTCTGATAACTGGAAGCCTTGCTTGAACCAGTAGTGGAAATCTACCACTTTACCAAAGCTAAGAACATTTCATAGGTACGGATGAAATTTTTTTTGCACCACAAAGGGCAGGAGTTCAGAGTTCTCCCATCCCATTAAAGGATAACAAATTCTGGGTGCAATGGAAACTTCATAACATTTATGGTTTGAGTAGAACAAAACGGTGAATAAAATTAGTGGAAGTCTCTATAAATAACACTAGAACAATACTGACAAGCCATGATTTTGGATATCTAAACTCAAAACTCAATTAAGAAGTCACTGCCTGTAACTGTATAGTAGTAAGAGGCAATGACAATTGCCGTGTACACATAAAAGTGGTTTTTGTGGCCACGATCACAAATTACATCTTGAACATATTGCCCTTTACAAGGAAAACCGGTTGTACACTAAAAAAATAGCATTACTGCTGGTACAAAGTAATCATAGATTGAACTAAAGAAAGAATGACATACCTTAGTTCAGGGTCACTAATACACTGTGTAAAGAACCACCCTTGCTTGCAGGTATATCCTGCGTAAATTAACTGTCATAAAATCAGCCAATCAGTAATTTAGTAGGCTAAAAGTTTTATTTTAATAAGAACTACAAGTAAGAATATTTTTTAAGAAACCACAAAAGTTCATGGCTAGAGTTATATATTACATTGTCATATTCCAGGTGCAACCATCGCTTTTGTTTTTTGGAATATCACTAACATAAACTACTGGTAATAATATTCGTGGAAAAGTTCAATGTCAAAGATTTTAACAAGAAGTGCAAGTAATAATATGTGTTAGGAAACCACAAAATTTCTCTAACCACGAAATTAAAATATACATTTCTGTTCATTGACTAACACAGAACTAAAAAAACCATCATCCAATAGATAAGTTGCTTCACCCATGTATCAAATACTAAATTCAAAAATATATATTTTCTCTTTCTTATTAGCTCTGAAAAACTTCACTGTGGAAGTTCATTACATAAATGCAGCTTCCATTATTCTGTTGCATTTGTTATATTTTGAAAAAAAACATTGTATCATTTATTGTAAGTTATACAAGAGATCTCCTATAGACAGTAATGCTGGTCCTATTCACAAAACATTGTGAGCAAAGCTCTAAAAGGCCATATAGAAGTTGAACATGCAGATATTTTATAAGGGGTTTGCGTTGAGTAGGGGTGAAAATGGTACGGATATTTTTCGTCCGACCGACTGAATCGATCTGATAATGATTTGGATAGGATATAGATAATTCGACGAGGATATGGATACGGATACGGAGCACTGATTATCCGGTGGATACAGAATATCTAAGTTTTGTTCGACTAATATCTGAATATAAAGTACATATATTATTCGAATAGAACTTTAAATATAGTCCATACTATACTATTCATTTGGTGGTTTGGTATTATTTGACTGTTATTACAGTAACTACATCCGGTGTTTTTTTAAGCACATCTAGTATTCTGTTATTGTTAAATATCGCTAAATTATTTTACAAAATTTCAATTGATCTTTTCCCAACTTTTTAATTTGATTTTGGAATATTTTAATCTAGACTATTTAATAATATTAGTGTACAAACTTTCTAGTTTTTGTTTTTCTAATGTTATAAGTTCCTATTTTCAAAATTAAATTTGGACCAAATTTGTAAAAAAAAAATTGGAACAAAAGTTTTTAGATTGGATTTTAATTATCCGACTAATAATATCGGTCTCAATGTCCATTTCGATTTGTATTCACTCCGTATTCATAACCGATGTTATCATATATTATTTGAATTTGTATCCTTATTCGATATATTCATATTCAGATTTGTATCTGGTAAAACACATAGAAACGGGTACGGATAGACGACATTCGACCGTATCCAATCCGATCACATTTCTAGCGCTGAGAAGCCCTTGAATTTCCATTAACGTAGGAAAGGGCATATGTGAGTTGCTTACCTTATTAGATAAGGGACCACTTGCAAGGAATGGCTTCTCATCACGTAGATGATGAAATCCATAAGCAACTTGAGCATCCATACCTGCATTAGAAAGGAAGCGCACCCGTAAGATATGTTCTGAACATTGCACACTGATGACGCTCTGATGGCGATAATGAATGTATTATTAGAATCTCTTATCATATAATTACCATAAATATGCAAAAAAAAAATATCACCCAAGAACTAATTAACAATACAGACATATTAGCTAGATAAAAACAATCTGAGAAGATAATGACCCAAGTAAAATTTATTTATGTTTTGACACCACAGACCAAGTCATAATAGATGTTTGATGATGGGTCACGTAAAACAAAATGGTTGCACCTGGAATGTGGGGAAAATATTTGGTACAAAAGATTTCTCAGTACACAAGTGCAAAAAGCTCCCTTGGACCTCATCTTGGTGGTTCAGCTAAAATATAGAAACATGGAAAACAATCATTATGATTTTACGCACAAGTGTAAAGTGAGAGAGGGGAGTTACACCTCAATGCATTTGGATTGTCCAGGTTGGATCTAAGGGGCCATTATGTGTTTTTGCACTTGTGCACTGATAAATCTTTTGCACCGAATATTTTCCCTAGAATGTGACTATAAAATACTCCCTTCGTTCTTTTTTTTTACACTTTTGACTTTTGGACTTCTTTGATCATTCGTCTTATTAAAACAAACTATGTAAATGTTATGTGGGGCCACACCTATAGTAGGCGGCCTAAGCCGATTACCAGCCAAAGTATCTTAGGAGCAGATAAGGATTAGAGGAAAGATTAGCATTATCTCTTAGATTAGTTAGCTATCTTTTATCCAGGAAGTTAGTTGGCCAAGAGCCTATGTAAGACGCAAGGCATAGAAGGAAGTGGTTAAGCAATAAGATCAATCTATTATTCCCTACCCCTTTCTCTAGTCTCCCTCTTGCTATCACCATTGATCGGAGGCTCCAAGCCGACGATCATTACCTTCGAAGCAAAGGGCCGGTGCCCCCGCCGTTGCCTTTGTCTGGCCGCCGGCCTAGCCGTAACATCTTGGTATCAGGAGTCACCGTTCCTCTGCCCACTTCCACCACCACAGCCATGACCAACACATCCACCTCTGACGTCCAACAGCAACTTGCCGCCATTGCTCATCAGCTCACCCAATTGAGCACCATCACCGACAAGCTGGGAGCTATCGATGGTTCGCTTGCCCGATTGGAGCAACGGCAACAACAGCATCAGACCGCCATCGAGCGCTTGGAGAAGCACGACCGTGAGGTGGTGCATCATGGAGCGGACGGCAGCCGTAGCCGCCCCTTCGCCCAGGGTCAGCAGGAAGATCGGCCTCCCCAGTTCCATAAGATGGACTTCCCCAAGTTTGACGGGAAGACGAATCCCCTGCTCTTCATCAACAAATGCGAATCCTTTTTCCCGGCCTAGCCGTAACAGTAAATATCATTTATTTTGTTATGATTTATTTTATCAATAAAGAAACTTTAAGCATGACTTTTTTTTGTATGTTTGCACTAAATTTTTTAATAAGACGAATGGTCAAAGGCGTGTCCAAAAATCAAAGGCGTCAAACAAAAAAGAACGGAGAGAGTACAACTCTAGCCAAGATTATTCCAAATAACAACATAATCTACGGATTGTAGGATATGCTAGTGTTCTTCGGTAAACATCAAGATACAAAAAGAGCAGCACAACTAAGAGTCACTGTGTCAGAAAAGAAAATACCTATGCTGAAATAATTATAGAAAACACCATCAAAGCAAGAAACTGTCTCAGGAAGCTCTCCCTCAGCAGTGCCGTCCTGCTGGACAGGTACATTACATTCATATAAACATATATATCATATTAATCTAGAACATTGCATTGGTGAAACAATCAAGAAAGTAGTAAAGACTGTAGAAGGATTACATCATAAAATGTACACTCTCCAAGATGCCTCAGGGAGTGAGGCAGATCCAATTCTTCTTCTTCGTCTCTGCCTTCCGGCATAGAAACAACAACATGCCAACTGCACAAAGGCAAATATACTAAGAAATTGGAACTGGATGAGAATATGAATCTTAAATACTGAAGATGGGATGCTATGATAATTCATAAAAACAAAATTCTGCAGCTTTTGTTGGACTTGGTGTGAATATAGTACACCATGTAATGCAAGAACATTCGATAATCGATAACATACAAAACAGATGTTATGTAGGAAGTTCAATGAGAATTTGCGCTGGAAACATATATCATTTCAAGCATGAGTCTTCTACCATATACAGGAGTCCTTGTAAGCAATCATGGTCTGGTGAGTCAGTCGCTGCATGCTATGTCAGAAGCGTAACAACCCTAGAGGCAACACGTATTATCAACATATATGTTAATCTGTTTCCAAAGAGATGTCAGTTTAGAATATTTGTAGTCATGCATATAAACTTCAACCTCCGACAAACAAAAATTTAGATTTTTCACATAGAAAATAATACTCCCTCCGTTCATTTTTATTTGTCGCCGTTGACTTTTATACATTCCCTTTTACCATTCGTCTTATTCAAAAAAACTATTTAAGTATCATTTATTTTGTTATGCTTTGTTTTATCAATAAAGGTATTTTAAGCATGAATTATATTTTTACATATTTGCATTAAATTTTTGAAAAAGACGAATGGTTAAAGGGCATGCCCAAAAGTTAACAGTGACAAATAAAAAAGAGCAGAGGGAGTATTATATATATCATCACAAGAACTCTCCTGTAGTTATATTTTTCATAATATTTAAAACATATAATTAGAAAAAGAAAGAGTAATGGTCAAATATTCAAATGTGTGTATTGGAGATTGTGATGTATCACGTGATATTTATACAAGGACAATAATAGTCCTATGTTCAAAAGATATCAAGATATAGATTTAAACAATACAACAAGAAAACTTGTTAATTTATCAGTAAGAAAGATGTATCACCATTAAATTGCAACCAGAATGCAAAGAAAAGTGATGTATCACCACTATCATAATTTAGCAATTCAAATGAACAAGCATAACCTGTCTAAACAAGAAACTGATCCGAAAATAGCCTTGTAGAGAGATCGCTTAGCAGCTGCTTTCCACGAGAAAGGAAATGAAGCACCCTGAAAACAACTGTTAAGTGATGAAAACTTGCAATTAGCATCATAGCAAGACTGTATGAATGAGAAGAAATCCTTTTACCCAACCAAAGCTCCTGGAAAGATCATTTCCTGTTCCAAGTGGTATGACAGCAACTGGAGGAACTGGTTCCCTGTTCTGAACATATAGTTCTCCTAAACATCCCAACACCCAACCCACTGTACCATCGCCTCCTGCAACCTAGGTAGGACAAGTACTTAAGTTTTGTTATAAAAGAAGTACTTAAGTTTAATCTTCAATCTATTGGAATATAGGAAGGGTGTTACTGGCTAATCTAGGCCTTATGCCACTATATGGAACACCAAGACAATATACATGTTCATTATTTTGACTGGCTACATTTTTGTAACTACGAAACTTCTTGTAAAAGTAGTGTAATAACTATAAGGGATGATGTCACTGGTACGTTGAAATGCATAAACAAAATGAAGAGCAGTGCATAATCAATGTCATATTCTTTACAGTTACTGCAGTTAATAAAGGCACATACATACCATGACTCTCAAATTTTGGCGAACAGACCTTGCACTATGATCCCCAGAATCAGCAAGTTGTTCCAAACAACCCAAAGCATATTCCACAAAATCGGAAGGCTTCACAACCGTAAGATCAAAAACCTGGATCCATAAAAGTAGTTCTCAATAATGATGCATTTACTGCTTAACCATTTAAAGAATAGAGCAGTCGCAAAAATTAAAGATAGGGTCGATATGATGTGATGATCGGATTCACTACCATTCTTCATCTGAATACAAGTTCAAAAGGAGTAAAAGAGAATTGCTCCAACTTCGAGTAACAAAGCAAGTATATACAGGAATTCAGAAGCGGTGTCTTTCTAACTTCACAAGTCATATCCTGCCACTCTGCAGTTTCAGATATTTTTCGGTAACATTCCCTAAAAAGGACTAATAAATACTTATAATGCATGCTAAATGGAAGGATAAATCTGTATGACATAGAGCCAACTCCGATTTAAAATAAATCAAGGAGTAACATAACAGTTTACCGAAATGTTTTGTGTGGACCATCATAATCATTCATGTATTTGCTTCATCTGTGAGAACTAACAGTTTAACTATTCGTCAGCATTGAAAACCTGAGGTCATAATATTAATATAATTCCAGGGACACATCCTCTATATGCATTTATTATCAAAGACATATCACAAATTTCCTATGTCAGCATTAGCATACAAACTGTTTTACTCCTACAGTTCTACCCTGTTTCATTTAATTCCATTGTATATTTCAGAGCATTCCGCCATTTTCATATGCCCCTCCATATCTCCCTGGACAAAGATTTGATGATTTTTTTTTATCTCTAGCCGACCTCAGTCTCTCTTGCACACAGTGCTATAACCATGAAGACATGGCATGCTAATGATGGATCAGTACTTCAGTAGCATCCAACTTAAGCCACCAAGTACCAACAAGGTCCATACATCATCATCATATAGTAGATTACTTTTGAATTAGAGATAGAAAAAGGAAATCCTTGGTTCACAAACCACACTGAATATAGCATGATTTCAAATATAGATTAGTATTTTGTTAAAAAATATAGATAATATTATTTTAAGCAGAAGGTTTAAAACATCAAATATGAAATATGACTGTGTTCTTTTCAAAGACAAACAACAGTATCCATGTATGTCAGCTTAATGATAGCATGACTACAAAAGCACAGGCATAAATTAGTATTAGCAAATAACTTATCCATATAACCAACATGATCCCCTGATTCCCCTCCACACATGGACCTTTCATGTATCATCGAGATGAAAGAGAATTTCCTGCATTGTGTAAATTATTCTTTCTCATAATTCAGGTACCAATGTTAGTACAGAAAGTTGTTAATTACTACCAATAATCCTTGCATGAACAACTCCCATCTTTGAATAAATGGAAACGTGTTCGATCTCTAACAACAATTTCTCTCCCATATACTTTGGATATAAGTTTAGTGACATGATGGCAATCATGGCAAACTCTGAGGTTCTTGACAATACGAACGGGCATGTGGTCACTTGTACTAATCAAAGCAAATGCGATTGCCAGCTTCTCACTGTGGCGGCTGAGTGCACCTTCCTTCTCTTCTTCTTCAATATCAAGCAAAACATCCTTCTTATCAGGGATGTAGCCCTCCTCTAATCTTATCCTACTATAGATCTCGTCCCATTTTGTCAAAATATCTTTCATGCAAGGATGAGACAAATCCCCAACAATGAATTGGTGTATAATTCCGTTAATCTCCACAGTACTACATCCAGGTGTCTTGTCAACTCCCTTCTCACGCATTAGGTGCCTAATTTTCCTCGCAGATCCATGCCTACCGGAAGCAGCATAGATGTTAGCTAGAAGTACATAAGCTCCACTTTTGTCAGGCTCCAATTCAATCCAATGCTTTATAACATACTCAGCCAACTCGACATTCTTGTGAAACCTGCAGCCAGCCATCAGAGCCCCCCAGATCAAGGCATCAGGTTTCATTGGCATTTTCTCAACCATCTCTCTGGCCTCGCTGAGCAAGCCATTTCGTGCCAGAAGGTCTACCATGCATCCATAATGCTCTATCTTTGGCTTAATCGCATACCTCTTCATCATGGAATTGAAAAGCTCACGACCCTTGTCAACCAACCCAGTGTGTGTGCACGCGCACAAAGCGCCAATGAAGGCAATGTCATCTGGCTTGACACCTAAACTCTCCATCTGGGAGAAGAGCATCAATGCCTCTGAGCCTCGGCCATGCATCGCGAGGCCTTTTATCATAGTAGTCCATGCCAGCACATTCTTATCTTTCATTCCCTCAAACACCTCCATACCAAGCTGCAACTCACCACACTTGGCATACATATCAACCAATGCAGTTCCCAGAAACACGGTGATCCTAATGCTGTTCGCCTTCAGGTAACCATGCACCCACTTCCCCTGCTCCAGCACCCCAAGTTGGGCACACGCTGCGAGCACCCCCACAAGGACCGTGTCATCTGGGCGGACGCCCTCAGCCTGCATCCGCCTGAAAATTCCGAGCGCAGATCTCCCATCCCCAGCCTGCACGTACCCGTTCACCATGGCGCTCCACGACACAACGTTCCTCACAGGCATTTCGTCGAACAACGCGCGTGCTTGGGCGCACCGCCCGACCTTGGTATGTGCTGTGATGAGCGTGTTGAACGTGGACGCGTCCACGGAAGCCGCGGTGCGGAGCAGCAGGTGCGCGTCGGGCAGGCGGCCCAGGAGACCGGCGTGGACGCGGATGAGGGCGTTGTTCACGAGGAGAAACCCCGTGAGGCCAAGCTTGACGGCATGGGCATGCACGGCGAGCGCGAAGCCGGACGCGCCCGGAGCGGCGGCAGAGAGCGCGAACGACTTGAGGAGAGAGGGCAGGGTGTGCGGGGTGGGGAGGAGGCCCGCGCGGAGGAGGTGCGGGTAGAGCGGTGGTGCGAGGTGCGGCCGCGCGGAGCCCGCGAGCGCCCGGATGAGCGCGTCGTGGAGCTCCGCGCTGCGCCGGAGCTGCCCCGACGTGATCAGCGCCGCCTGGATCTTCGCGATCGGCCGCGCGTCCCTGCCGCCGCGCAACCACGACAGCAGCTCCACGTAGCGCTCGGCGGCGACCATCTCATCACGCCGTGGTTCACTTACACAAGCGCCCAATGGCTATACATAAGAAAATGAGAGAGGGAGAGAGAGAGAGAGAGAGTGGTTTGACCTGGTCCTCGCCGATGAGCTCCTGGAGGCGGGATTTGAGGACGGGGCCGAGGCGTCCGCCGCTGCGCGGGTTGACGAACGCGACGAGGGGGGACTCGGGGGCGTCGTCGGGCGGCACGATGTCGAACCACGGGTTGGCGGCGGTGCCACTGCCACCCATGGCGCCGTCGTCGTCGGCGAACGCGAACGACCCCGCGGACGGGTCCCGCGCGCGCAGCGCGGCGTCCACCGCGGCGCGGAGCCGCTG
This sequence comes from Raddia distichophylla, assembly GCA_005191435.1. NCBI lineage: Eukaryota > Viridiplantae > Streptophyta > Magnoliopsida > Poales > Poaceae > Raddia > Raddia distichophylla. Next base: position 849,092 of record SPJY01035105.1, on the reverse strand, counting down.
CGGGAGCGCGGCGCGCGCGCGGAGGTCCTCCTTCTCGAACGCCGACGCGGCGGCGCGGCCGAACCCGCAGCTGCGGAAGGAGAGCGACTCGATGAGCGCCCCCACCGCCACCAGCGGCGGCGGGGGCGGGGGCGGGAAGTGCGGCGACCGCAGCGCCTCCCTCTCGGCGGGCGACGGCGACGGCGACGGCGAGAGCGACATCGACAACGACGACTCCGAGCACGACCGCGACCGCGATCGCGGCCGCGCGTTGGGGATCGGGGAATGCGTCTTCGGAGGTGGGGAGGGGAGCGGGCGGTGCGGCGGTTGCAGCGGAGGTGGGGGCCGTGCGTGCGTGAGAGCCTGAGAGGGAGGCAGGGGAGTTTCGTATGGTTGGCTCTTCCCGCGGCGAGCACGACGAGGAGGGAGGAAGAGGCAAGCCGTACGCCGTAGGCGAGCGTTGAATTGCGGAACGAGTTGAGGCTGCAAGTGATCTCGGTTTGGTAAATCGTACGTGTCTGAAAAATATGGAATGCCAATGCGTACAAGGAATCAGAGAAATATTGCTGCATACGACGCGTGATATTGCTCCATGCAAAACATGATACCCCCTCGGTTGTTTTTTACCACAAGCACACGTGTTTCACAATTTTTAACTTTTAAAATCTTTAATCAATAATTTATCTAATAATATATAAGTTTTGTGATATAAAAATAGCACCGTTGGATTCATATTTTAAGTATTTTTCAGTGATTATAATTGTGTTATCATGATGATGCATGTAGAGTAAAAAAATTAAGGGTCAAAGTGTAGTTTAAAAGACCATGCAATTTAAGCTGTGCCTTATAAAAAACAACGGAGGGGATAATGTGCAAAAGTCATTGCGATATTAGGAAAATTGTATAGAAGCAACTAGGAATTAGACGTCCGATCTGAAAACAAAATAGGACGCTTGTTTCAATCGTGGACAACTTGTTCCGAACATATACAATATATAGTTGAAACATAAATAATATACTACTAAAACATTTAGTCTTGTCTGTTGGACATGTTGTTCTACTAATTAAACATACAACATGTCGTCATCAAAAAAGGAAAAATTATTAGAGTGAGTCAATAAAACTAATGAAACGCGACAAAAAAAAAAACTAATGTAACATGTTAAGTATTTGTACAAACATGCCAAAAAGAATACTGGGACATGCTAAAAAAACTGGTGGAACATTTTAAAAAGCCAATGAACACAACATGTTGCATAGTGGTTCATCCCCTATACAAAGCTAGATCATCCGTGAGTGCCAACTTGATGTTTCGACAAGCACACTCAAATTGATGTCTCGTGCATACAAAGTGATGTTTCAAGGGTAAAAGATGACGACGCTCCTCTTCTTCATCTTCTCTCTCTAATCCAACGAGTCCTCATCGTGTTCGTCGAATCTAGCCACTTAGGTCGTCGGTAGGACCGTAGGAGGTGGATCAAGGGTGGAAGAAGGACATCCAAAGAGAGCGCTAGTTCACACCACTAGATCTAAGCTACTACTCCACTGCCACGCACGAGCTGCATGCCGAGGCGGTGACGGTAAGGCACAACAGCAGCTGCGACTGCGAGTGAGTCGTTGCAGAGAGAGAGGTTCGTGGCTTGCTGAGACAGAATGCAGTGGTACGTAGCAAGCAAAGGCCAAAGAGGGAGACCAGCCAAAGAGAGTTGGGACGTGTATGAGAAAAATTGAGTAAAAAGCAATTACGAGTTTGTTTTGGGTCGATCGGACACATGATCACAAGCGATTTCAAAATTGTATTGGTGTCATTGTTCTAATCCTAAAACACTTTTTCATAGACTCGACACATATTTAGCTAGTATAATGGTTTTGCTCGTATTATCGTCTTTTTTCTTTCTATTCCTACATCGCTCCAAAGAGCTTCCCAACCTTCATTTTTCCTCGCTCCATATCTTCCTCATCCTCTCATTGTGGCACATGTGCCCCCTGCACCATGATCGCCTCTTCCTCGTTCAGCCCATTCTCTCTTTGTCAGTCCCAAGCATCATCGCTATCTATGAGCTCCGTCTTCTTGTTTATCTACTCCTCTAGTGGCGGCTCATCTTCGACAAAGGGTGCAGAGGGCTGCAGCCAAACCATAAGCAATGCAACTGTAGCAAGGGATACCCTCCCTTCCTACTTCTATCCTCTTTCCATGAAAGTATTGGGTGAGCTCCCTCTCCCAGTCGACTCTCCCTTTCCTCTCCTCCCTCTGATCCCCATCGCATGTGCGAAGAGAATAATGGCAGGGAACACTCTACATGTATTATGTCAAGTTGATCCAACAATGTATTGCACCAAAGGAGCCTTTTATTGTAGCTAGCTCTCTGCCTTTTTGATATATATATGATACACTTTTCCCTTCCCTAGCACCTGACTTCACCAACTATATATTATCGACAGATATGATATGTCAATACATCTGATACTCATCTAGATGCAAACACAACAAGCCATTTCTGCATCTGCCATTAATGATGGTTGAGTCCAAAATAGATATCTTGGGAGAGACTTCTGGCCACCAAAGTTAGGGAGTCTTATTCCTTGTGGTCTCTCCTTCATCCTTATTCAATGTTTTTGTTTAGCTCAAAACAAGTGGAGACTAACTCGAGATTGATATGAATTGAGTATGAGCCAACACATAGCTCGATCTTCTCAATTTTAACATGATCAAAGTTGAGGTGATGCTAGCTCACTCATATCAACTCGTTTGCAACTCTATTATGCTTTGATGGGGCCACGGTTGGTGGGTGTTCGTGAGGAATGTAGGGGGAGGCATCTCCCCTGTCTTGGTGCCTTTGCTGCCAGATCCAACAATGGTGATTAATGAAGTTGTGCTTGGAGTTGTCGTTCTCGTCTTCTTAGAGGGCGGTGATGTCAGCTCTCTTGCTCAGCCACGGTGGTTGGCCATAAGCTATAGATTGGTATTGTCAAACAACCTAATGTAATTGGTTTGTAGGGATCATCAGGTGGCATGATATTCTTTAACCCATTATGGGACAAGACTGGAGGGAGTAGTTAGGGTGACGCCCTCAGTCGGAAGCGTCAACTCTACAATTGGAATGTTGTTGTATGGGTTCTACGATTCGGTTTGTTGTTCATGTGTGTGGTGTTCGTTTGTATGTCCCATTTAGTGTTTTTTATCCGTGCATGCATTGTCCTCATTGTAGCTAGTGATTTAACCGTCTGTCCTACTTGTTGATGGAATTGTTATTTTCCTCTATAAAGAAGTCCTCCAAACTCCCAAAGACTACCGACAACATCCAAAATGCTAATATTAGCTTCCCTAACCCTAATGTCGTCATATGCCTCAACGCCTAAACTACTGGTATCCATCAACACCTCCTCTGTTCAACTTAAGCACCCACCTCTGTGTCTCCACATGTTCCTACCGCAAGGCGATTCCTCGTAGCTTTATGTTGCCTCCGAAATCATGCCATCTGTAACATACCCAAAATTTCCTATTTTTGCATAACAAATATCATTATCCAAGTCCCAAAATAATTTTACCTTTTCCTAGCATTTTCAAAATATATTTCCCATTTTATCCCATTAGAAAATATCTTCTCCTAATTTTCTCCTAGTTTTCCAGATAAAATCATCTCATAAAATATCACATATTATCACACATTTATGTTCCCCTCATTTTTCTGGATTTTTAGAGCCCAAAATCACATAAATTTTCTATAAATTTTTAAAACATTTACCCATTTTCTAGAATTTATTGCCCATTTAAACCACACCCTTCCTCTTTCGGAAACCTACCGAAAGTATGCCTTCTACTTTTGGAATACGCCTTTGGCGTCACCCCCTTCCTTCCCACCCACCTCGGCTTCAGCCCGGCAAGGCCCGTGGCCATCCAGCCCATTTCGGCCCATTGAAGCGCATAAGTGGCAATGGACGGCCCTGATCGAAACAACTCCATCCAACGGCCGACAATCTTTCATGTCGCCAAACCATGATGAGGAGTTTAAAGAAATTAGAAGCATGCAGAGAAAGTTGTTTGATTCGCAAGGCCTGATCTTCTCCAAAATGGACTATCTGAAGAATATGCAAGAGAAGCTAATGCCAAGCGCCTTGAGGTTCTGAACAAGAAGACTGATTCCACTCATACAAGATTGGACAGTATTGCAGTTGATGCTGACAATCACTGTCAAGATATTCAGGACTTGATCTATCAATGCACTGGAGAAATTTATGATCAAACTACTCAACATCAGTTAGCCTTTGAGAATTTCTGGAATTCCATCATGGCACCTTCTTAAGAGAATATCCTAGCCACTCTTAAACATCAAGATGAAGGTATAAAAGACTTATACAAAAGGTAGACTGAGTATGAGCAACAAATTAGAAGGGAGTAGGCTGTGGCTGATTCTGAGCTTCATGGTATTGGCTCCAGTCTACATCAGCTTTAGCAAGATTTTCATCAGTGGACCATTAAAGAGAATCCTGAGCCAAGCTGGCATGATCAAGCTATGGCAGCCTCCTATTTCAAGCAAGAGGATGACTCAGCTGATTACTCATCTCCTTTGGGTAGTGACTCTCCAAGGCCAAGTTCCAAGATGTCCAAGCTGACCAAGGCTTTCAAGAGGACTTTCTTCAAGCACCATTAATTACATTCCTTTATTTGTGGTGCTTGATGTCAAAGGGAGAGAAAAAGCTCTTAATCTTACTTTCTCTTAGTGTTCGCTTTGTTAGGCTTTGTTAGCCTTAAGCTCTTAAGTTGGAGGCTTTCTGTTGATATTAAACTTCTTACTGCTGTTTAAACCTATTGTCAGTTTAAGGAAAAGTTTTTTTTGTGTTTCTTTTCTTGCAATATTAATTGTGCCTAGAACTAACTCTATTTTGCAGAAAGCATATTGTCATCAATCACTAAAAAGTGGGAGATTGTAGCATCTAGGCCCCCCCAATTTTTAATTGTTCATTTATTGAAGGGTTTTGGTGATGATGACATCAAGAATCTTAATTAGACTCACGTCAGAGCAAATAGGCTCAAGTTTGTGAGTGTTCTTCTTGGTGGTGCGACATTAAGCTCAAAGACAAGATTAAGGACATTTTTTGCTAGTTTAAGCTTGGGAGAAGTATCAAACTTGTAGCTAGTTCTTTTTGTTCTTTGTCATACTATTAAGGGGGGTTTCACATTATTACTTCTTTGGGTAATAGTTCACTCAATCACATAAAAATAACTTGGAGCAATCTTATCCTAGAAGGCTTAGCCATATTCTTTAGCAGTAGGATTCAAGTTAATGCCGGGAAAGACATCAACCACCCTCGTTTGTTCGGTGCTTCTCCAGTAAGTTCCAAGTTCACGCCGGACAATACTTTTTCTCATATCTTTTCATCCGGTGTTCCACAAGAAACATTCAAGTTAACACCAAAAAATCTTTTCCTAAGCCGAGTTGTGTCCGGCGGCGTTTCCAGAAAAATTCCAGTTCACGCCGAACAGTCCGACGTGAACATGCTTGCAAATCAATCTTGTTTCGTTCCATCCAGTAAGTTTGTTGTCTGCGCCGGACTTGTCTGTTTTCAACTAAAATTTCGTAGCTTTTCACGCAGACAAAACGATGTTTGCACCGGACAGTCTGTCATGTGAAGTGTTACTCTAAACTTCTATCCGCCGCAAACTAAATTTTCTCTGTTCAAATATTCCTACCGTTGAAATGTGTCCGTTGCTCAAGCAACTTTGACAATGCTTTTGCAAAAATATTTTTGACATCTTATTAACGGCTAGGATTACTTTCAAACGGCTATTATCTGCCTCCTAGCCTATAAAAGGACGCAGAACCTTCATTCCAAACTAATATTTGGCCTTGGAATATCATTCTCATACCTATCAACCAGTTCTTGAGCCTAGATCTTCAGCTACATCATATTGTCACTAAAAGGCCCAACATTTTCTTTGCTCCAAATGTATCATGATCTGATTGAGAGTGTATTATCTACTTGAGTGATGATTTGAAGCTTGTTACTATTGGACTATCAATCCTAAATGGCTTGGTGGTGGTGTACTTGAAGAGCTTGCCATGGTGATTGTGGGAGCCTTCAAAATGATTTGTAAAGGCTAGGTGCTTGCCTACCGGAGTGATGTAAAGCAACCAAGAGTGGAATGAGGCTACGGGCTCGAGAGGGAGCCTGTCCTTGGTGAAGGGCTTGCCTCAACGCAGAGTAGGAGGACTCCAAACCTCGGTCAAAAAATTGTTGTGCCCCTCTCTTATTTCCTACACTTACTTTCTGTTTTTTTACTCTCAGTTTGTGTTCCTCGTTTGTTCTTCCGCTGTGTTTATTTTCAGATTAGCCTAGGACTTGCTAGCTAGGCTGGGTAACAAATTGCTAAAGGCCTAAACTTTAACTTAAAAGTTTTAAAAGTATCCTATTCACCCCCTCCTCTAGGCCAGCTAAATCCTTTCAAGTGGTATCATAACTTAGGTTTCCTGTTTTAAGCTTAACCGCTTAGGATGGCCGAGGCGAAAGCTTTCAATGTTGGTAGAGTTACTTTGTTTGATGGCACAAACTATCTCTATTGGAAAATTATGATGAAGTTCTATCTTCAAGCCACTAGGTATGATGTGTAGACAGCCACTGAAAATCCTGTCCCCGATCAAGTTGACCCAAAATGTACACCCACACCCGGTGAGATCAAGAATACAGAATATGATGCTTAGGCCATTAATGCTATTTTCTCTTGTTTGAGTACTGAAGTTTTTGATTGTGTGAGTAACCTAACTTCGGTTCACATGATTTGGAAGAACCTATAAGAAATTCATGAGGGTAATTCGGATATCAAGGAGGAGAAACTCACTATAGCTAGGAAAAAGTTTGATACTTACACCATGATGGATAATGAGAATGGTTGTGAGCATCGTTGAGCCCTAATTTTTATTAGTGGCATTGATGTCAAATTAATAAATATTAAGTGCTAAGGGGTTTTTGGACTTCTCGGAACCCTAGCGAAGACTCGGCGATTTCATTATAAATCCTAATTTGAACCGTCGACAATTTTCTGAGCTGCTCCAAGGCTTCGAGTGCGTGACCGGGCGAGAGATGAGGTCACGTATAGATTAGGAGTAGTTAGGTTTATTTTCTGTTTTTCGTCGGATTTCAAAAGGGGTTCGAATATCTCGGACTATGCCGGATCCTTGCGAATTCTTGAAAACTCGGTTTCCGTAGTCCACCACATCTATAAATACCCAAATATCCCTTTGTGAGAATTCTAGAGTGAGAGAGAACCCCACCTAAATTTCCCCCTAACTTTTTAGCCGAAAATCCTCTCTGTCGGACGGCGTCTGGAAAAGCCAGACGGCGTCCGACCAGCCCAAAATCCCAAATAATACACACTGTCGGACGGCGTCCGGTAGTTACCGGACGGCGTCCGATAAGGTTCAATTTCGGGGCTTTCTCGCTGCCGGACGGCGTCTGGGGGGCGTCCGGTGGCTTCGGCGCCTGCGCGATCCTTGCTGTCGGACGGCGTCCGGTAGGGACCGGACGGCGTCCGATAAACCTATTTTGTGTGAGCAGTAGGCTCTGTCGGACGGCGTCCGGTGCCCGTCGGACGGCGTCCGGTAGAGGCTAACGGCTAGTTATTTTGTCCTCTTCCGAGGGGCAACGGCTAGTTTTGCTCTTGGGGCTATAAATACCTACCTAGTGGCTGGCCATTTTGAGGTTTGCTGCTCCATTTCACCTACCACATTCATAGCTCATCAATTAGGTGTTCTAGAGCCATTCCTCCACCCACAAATCATCCAAAGCCAAAATTCATACAACCCCAATACCGAGCTTCATGGAAGTCCTTCGATCCGGCATGATCGGGGCGTTTCGGGCTTATTACTTTTGAAGACGGCATCCTTCGTGGAGGCGTGGGCTTGGGAGTAGGCCTTGGCGTGTGGCTACTCTCGAGTCGGTGTACGGGTGACGGAGTCCACCTCGCCGGAGTGGCGGAACGACTACCGGGGAGTAAGTGAGGCGTGAGGCTCGGGAGCGAGCCGGTCCTTGTACGCAAGGGGTAGCCTCAACGGAGAGTAGGAGTTGCGGCTCCGAACTTCGGTCAAACAAACACCGTGTCACTCTCTCATTTACTTTCCGCATTTACTTCCGTTGCTTTCGCTTGTGCTAATTTGTGATGCCATGACTTAGTTGCCTAGTATCTTGTTTATTGCTTCCGCTTACTTGACAATTGCAACTAGGATTGGGTCATTCTTAATATGATGATTAATTAAGAATAATCGAAAAGAATTTAAAATTGCCTATTCACCCCCCCTCTAGGCCTTAGGATCCTCTTTCAATGGTAATGACATATTTACTAGGTTGAATCCCGTCATTAATGAGCTCAAAGGATTGGGAGAGCTAGGCTGGAAAATGTTGAGATTTGCTGCAAAATGATTTGGGTGCTTCCTCGGTGCTATTGGGATTTGGTCACCTACCTCACAAATAGTGGTGATCTCAAGGTTCTCATTTCTATCGAGCTAGTCTTTTCATAGGAAAATGATTTCCCTAGTCTTTTTATAGGAAAATGCTCTCTAAATTTATTTCTATTTTCCAAAATTCCCCAACATTACAAATACAAATATTTTAACCCAACAGTTTATTTTAAAATATATTTTAAAGATCTTTACCCTTAATTCTCGGATTTTTTTCATGAGTGCCATTACAAAGTTGCATTTATTCAGATTTGCTATTACAAAACGCATATTCTTATTCATGCCATTCTTTTTGCAAATATCTATCAGGGATGCCATTGTCAGGGTTTTTTAGGCTTTTCTAGCATATACGAGGTCCAAATACGTGACAAAATACGGGATACGCCCCTGACAGGTAGGCCCCACCTGTCATTCTAGCAGTGGCTTCTTCTTCCTCCCTCCTCCTCCCACTCTCTCTCCTCCATCTATCTCGAACAGCAACCAGCGGCGAGCTCAAGCGACCTACGACCTCCTCCTTCCCCTCTAGACCGGCGGCAAGCTCCCCGACGGCCTCTTCCTCCTCCGGCGAGCTCGCAGGTACGTCGCCGCCACCGTAGCACACGCGCCAACGCCCTGCTGGCCGTCGTGGCTCGCCGCCGCCCGTCTCCGGTCTCCTCGACGCCCGCCGCGGCACGCCTCGCCGCCGCCCCCCACGGCTCACCTCACCGCCGCTCGCTCCTGTGCTCGCCACCGCCCGCCATGGCTCGCCTCGCCGCCGCCGCTCGCGTGCTCGCCGCCACCCGCCGCTGCCCTCAAGGTCGCCGGTCGCCGTCACCGCCATAGCTCACTGGAGAGAGAGTGAGAGAGAGAGGGCGAGGGAAGGAAGGAGAAGAAGAAGATTGAGTGTATGACGTGTGGGGTCTACATGTTAGGTCTCATTTTGTTCGTATTTCGATTTGGTATAAGCTGTAAATCCTCCGAAAGCCCCGATAATGGCATCTCTGATAGATAGTTGCAAAAAGAATGGCATGAATAAGAATATGCGTTTTGTAATGGCAAATCTGAACAAATGCAACTTTGTAATGGCACTCATGAATAAAAAACCATTCTAGTAATTTTCATTTCGGGTATGGATTGTCGATGAACCCAAACCCTGGAAATTCAAAACCACATATGAAATAACATGCACCCCCTCTGGAGATCTACCAAATAATATCAAAATTAATCCTCTACCTTCCCATTTTTTCATAGGCAAATTAATTACTCCTCCACCCTTTATAAAAATGACAAAATCCCCTAGTCATTCCAAATCATACAAACCATCACCACCCAAGTCAGTCCTAGCCCTTTACCGAAAAGGTCCCACCCAAATCCATCTCCCACGTATGCATGCCACATGCATTTTCATTTTGTTTTCAAATTAAAAATTTGTTAGATTTTCCCAACTTTACATTTGATTGGCACTCGGACCAGTTGATCAAGAATCACTAGAATTCGAGTAATTTACTAAAAGACAGGTTTCCATCGTTGATGCACTTACTTAAATTCCTATTGTCAGTTATTTATTTAATTATTACATTATCTTTTAGATATTTATTTATGAAATTTCCTCTTACTTAAATTATATATTTCATCATTTTATGTAGAATAGATAGCCCATACTCCACTGCCCAAAAGCCTACCTAAAATGGTTACCCTGTACATAATCGTAGCATAAGCAAATCTAGATATGTGTATTTAAAAAGGTAGGGTAGAAATCATTGTCCATAAGTGGTTTATTGATATGGAAGTGGGACGTGGAGGAAAATGGAAATGTATAAGCTCAAGTCATTAGCAATGTTTTTTTTTGAGAAAGAAGTCATTAGCAATGTTACTGTAATGACTTGGAGGGCGAGGCATTGCTTTAGTGTTTTCGCAATGCTTGCGCGGTTTTTCGCAATGCTTTGAGCAAGTGAGTCACTAGCAAGGTTATCGTGGTGATTGTGCGGAGCTCAACATTATTGACGTTATTTTCTCAATATCTGCACATTATGTGGGATATTGCAAAATCTTGGGTCTTATTGAATAAAAATGATACATTGGTCATCCAACCATATGAGAAGTTGTTATAGGGGGTAAAGGGTTTTGCAGAGCTTATAACAAAAACATCGATGAGCCCTATCTCGGGTATATGAGGTTGTGTCAACTGGGTGATGCCTCTTTTATTCATAATACTCATGATTTTTGGAGATATAATTGAGATAAGTTTTGGTGGAAGAAGATAGAATTGTTTTAAATCTATTTTAATGTTTTAATATATGTTTTGATCAATTGATAAGTCCTTATTTAAATATTGCATTATTACCACATAAAATATCGCCATAACTCTTCTTGATACCTGCTGCATATAGTTAATTCCATGTTCCTATAGAAACCAGCATGTACGATTGGTACTTACCCGTTATTCCGGAACTGTTCATTTTAAATGAACAGAACCCCTTTTTCCTCCCTGCAGATTCAGAATTTATTCTTTCTAGAACATATGGATCACTTCGGCTCTAAAATCTAGTTTATCCTATATCACAAACCTAGTTGTAGAAGTATTTTCTATTTTACCACAAATGGTTTTGTAATTTTGCACTATGATAATAAAGCATGGATTTGTACCGATTCTAGAATTGTGCAATCTTCATCCCAAGAGATTAGTTTTGGGTAAATCTTTTACCGAGAATTGGTGCCCACACCATCCAAACACCCGAATTCCTCAAACCCTAACCAAAACGCCACCTGAGTCCACCACCAAATTTCATCGCACCACGCTTCATCTTTATGCATATCGTGGTGAATAGAACTGTATTTGTCACGTCATTTCTTTTTGGATTTTTAATGATTTTTACTTTATTTTTAATTCTTTGAGTATTTATTATTTTATTTTATTCTGCCATTTCATAAACTAGAATATGAAAATTCCAATTTGAGGAGTTCATAAACTAGAACACTTGTATTTAGTACTTTGTTTTTGGTTTCTTTATTAATTATTTATTTTTTATATTTTAAGTTAAGGCAGAACGCAAATAGTGTGATGGAGCAAATATTTTTAATAGTTGTGTTCAATAAAAATATAAATTTTTGAATGGCGAATCGGAGAATCCAATCTTCAAAGCGGCGGCAGCCTTTTGAGTAGCAAATAATAAACAGTATAAGATTAATCAATCAGTACTCCTAACTGTAACCTAAAAAAAGTACTCAATAGGCTCAATACTGATTAGTTGTCCGGATTTTAAATCAACCATTGCAAGTTGGCAAGTTGCAAAGCTAGCTTCGGGATTGACCAAGTGGGGGCAGAGGACATGACAATGTAGCACGATGCAAAGCTGAAATGAGTATAATTGGAGCTCTAAAATACAGTGTACCACGCAAATGTTATGAAATTCGAGAGATAACTTTATGATAAAAAATGTAATGAGTCCACTTTACACCCATCAGACTATCCTTCTCGTTAAGGCCTTGTTCTTTTCGACGTAAAGTTGAGTTGAGTTTTACTATTTATTATTTTTATATAGCCTTTATGTTGTAATAATTTGTAACGATTTTTTTCAAGCCTTTTATGTTCATATCAAAAATCATACAACTATTTTTTAATTATTTTTTCAGTCTTTTTAGACACCTTTTCGAGGACTTTCGGCTTTTGCTACAGTAATACTCAACTTTACTCAACATTGAAAAGAATAGGACCTAAATCCTTTCTATGTTTATGAGACTCAAGTAGGTATTCCCCCCCCCCCTCTATTCAGGGAACTATATAAAAAAAATATTCTACACTTCAAACTGCAAAATCGATTACAACACCCTCACTATTAAAACTGTATCATTTTACACCCTCAATTGTTTAGGGCGGTGGTTTCGATGATGTAGCATTTGGTTTTATACAAGTCACCTCTATGCGTGGCCTAATTAGTAATTTTTGGAGTTCAAAAGATCTAAAAAATCTCGAAAGTATTTTATTTCATCTCTTCCAAAATATAAGGCATACATATACTTAAAAAAGTCAATATTTGTAACTTTTTACCAATATTAAGCAAAAAAAATATATGTTTAGTGTTATGCATATGATATAGTTCAATTCCTATTGAAAATTAATTTATAGTTATTAGTAATATATTGTGAAAAAATAATGGTAAAAGTTTTACGTTAGAGACCATGTAAAAAAAGTTAGAGTAAAATACACGAGCGGTCCCTAAACTATTAGTCGATTCTCATCTAGGTCCCCAATCTATGAAACTGCAGTTTTGGGTCCCTAATCTTTTTAACTGGGTCCGTTCCGGTCCAAACTTGCCACGTGACAACCCTAGAGCTGACGTGACGCTGACATGTCACATAAAATAGTTTTTAAAAGGGGAATCATTAAAAAAACATAAAAATACGTGAGAATCATTTTAAAAACATTTAAAAAATGAAAAATCATTAAAATGTGGGAAAATTATTTGAAAATCATAAAAAGGAAAAAAGGAAAAACATGAAAATCATTAAAAACATATAGAAAATATCAAAAGAATCATAAAAATACGAGAAAATCATTTAAAAAATGAGAAATCAATAAAAAAAAGTATGAAAAATCATGGAAAAAGCATAAACATAGGAAAAACATAATCATATTAAAAAGAAATATAAAGATAGTGTGGTCGCCTTTAATCCCTCTATAGTTGTAAGCGCAAGATCTCTAGCATCATGGCGTATTGGAGCCCTCAAGTGCTACTTTTTTTCTAATTTTTTAATGATTTTTTTTCTAATTGTTTTACTATTTTTTGTATTTTATTATTTTAAAAATCTGTTAGGATTTTTCTGATTTTTTAAGTAATTTATGTGACATGGACGGCCATGTCAGCGCCACGTTTGCTCTAGGGCTGTCACATGGCAATTTTGGACTGGGACGAACCCTCTTTAAAAGATTAGGGACCCAAAACTGCAGTTTAATAGATTGAGGACTTGGATGAGAATCGACTAATAGTTTAGGGACTGTCCGTGTATTTTACTGAAAAAGTTATATACCATATATTTCGGGACAGGTGGAGTTTAACATTAGGGTTAGTGTAACAGTAACATTAGAAAAAAATTAAATTTTAAACATTCAAATATAATGTTTATAATTAGTAAACTGAAATATTTAAAATAAATTTCAGATATTTTAAACTTCCAATTTTTTTGGAACAGATTTTCTAGGATCTTTGGGTACCAAAGTTTTTTTGATTTTGTTTTTCAAAAATTACTAATTAAGCTGTGCAGGTGAATTGTACAAAACCAAATGACATAACACCATTCACCAAAACCAAATGACATTAGATGGGGTATTAAGTCACTGGCTTTATAGTTTGAAGTGTGGTATAGGCTTTTTGATAGTTGAGGGGCGTAAAAAATAACCTTATTCTTAAAAGAAATAAGACGAAAAAGGTCAAATCATTTCCCTTCTCAATTAACCTTATGCCGCCACGAACTCACGAAGGTACAAGACGTAAGCTGAGGTATCTTAGCTTACGCCACTACGAACCAAGGAAAAAGATGTATGAACTGAGGGAAAAGGTACAAGATGTGTAATAAGTTGAGGTACAGAATTGAGATGCTCTAAAATGTAGTGTAGCTGGAAATTAGTTGGTAGAATTAATTAATAATGTTTTATGTCGGTTTTGACTTAGGTCAATTCAAGTCGTCTATAAGCCTGTTTGTTTGCTGTCACAGTTTCTTTGGTTTTTGCTGTCACAGTTTCTTTGGTTTGGTTTATGTCACAACTGTGCCATATTTCCTTACCCACAGGTGCCACTCTAACTTTGCCACAAGTGTGATGGTGAATTTTGAGACCACACATTGTGTGACTTGTCACATTTGCCCAAGATTAGATTTGATAATGTTAGGTAACAACCAAACAGGCCCTATATATAGACACAGATGATATTTCATAAGCGTTTGAAAAATCTTAACTACTTCCTGTAGTAGTGTCATATTGATTCGTAATGTGAATTTTATCGCGGACAAATGGTATCAAAAGCTGATATTCCAACAAGGAGAACAAGCAAAATTAACAATGTAGCAACGTTGTTTCAAATTCATTGTAGCAGAGGAAATTTATTGTTCTGCTTTAACCACAAAATGAGGCTAGCTTATAGCAGAAGTTCCACGTATAGCTTGAAAGAAACAGAACACTGAGAACATCGGTAGGACTGGCCACATCACCATTTGACCAGATCATTTATTCATCATCCGTGCGTAAAGCTGCAACATGAATAAACAAGTTAGTTTCAAAAGAACCATACAAAAAACCAAGTTAGTTTGGAAAGAACAATACAAAAATACAAGTTAGTTTGGAAAGAACAGTACAAAAAAAGGAATCATAACACACTGTTTCCATTTATTTTCAGTGCATGTTAGAAAGAATAGAAAATAATATTATGAAAAAATATCATCTGTTTCTGTTTAGTTTATACAAACAAAGTGAATAGTCAGATCAAAACCAGGGATGCCAGGCGCTCGGCGGCAGGGAAACCGTAACAAGCTAGACTAGGTAGCCAAATTGCCTAGACAATCATAATTCATAAGTGGCTATAGGCAGGCAAGCAGGCGCTAGCCGCTAGGCAGTCAAGGAAGAGCCGTGGTGACAATGATGCTGCGAACTGCAGTGTACATGGCCGTGCCAGGAACGACAGCCAGCGACGCAGAGAAGAGCAGCCAGCAGGAACAGCAGTGAGCGATGCCGCTGGGAATAGCCTGCAGCATGCTGTCCGGAGAAGTAACGAGTGGGGTGGGGTGTGTTGATGGGGGGAGCTCCTGAAGGCTATGGCTGGACCCGGCGATCGCAGCTATGCCCTAGTTGTCTTCTCACTGGCTTCACTTTGGGCCAGCCATGCCGACCATGTGGCTTCTCACCTGCGTACATACACAACTCAGCCGCCACTCTCTCAAAGCCACTAGAGGCCTTCATGCTTGCCTCCTCCACACTCTGCCATGCCTTCTACTCTTTTGACAGTTTCCCTCCACTCCCCCTTCTGCAGCTACCCTCCTTCCTTTGTCTTCCCTCTTTCCTCTTCCCACTGGTTTGCGTTTGGTGGCTAGGCACTAGGTGGTGGTGACCATCATCCTGCTTTCCGCCATGTGTCAAGGGAAACCAGCAGCAAAACATGATAAACATAAAGAAAAACGTGTGCACACTCCCACAGTCCTCGATATTTAAGCAAGCATCAATTCTGTAATTATCGCATAAATTAACATCTTATACAGAATAACACAGATTTTGAATATGATATTTTATGAGAATAATTGAAATATTAATGATAATTCCCACTTGAATATCCGAAAAATATCCAACACTCTAAATGAGCATTTTCTGTAATAACAATTTGCATGTACATATCTAATGCTTATATTAAGTTCAAACTCTTTAATTCTTTAAGGCAAGCAGCAACAGCAACAGCCACAGAAGGGTCAACAGGATCTGCACCATCCTGGCATATTTGATCATGATATTTTCTTATATCGTGCAATGCAGACAGATGGTCACCGGATTACCAGAGTAGCATCAAGGATTCAAGACATCTATTTAATTTGTCGGTCAATATTTCAATTTATCTAGATTGTAGACCTCGGATCTCCTAATTTGACCAATTTAGCCCAGTTAGCTCTCCCCTAAAATCCTGAAGTGTAGTTTTTCATTCTACTGCCTCCATTCTGCAGGTTAAAAATTTCCTATATACATCACATTTCGACGGACACCATCAGTTGTGAATCCATTTTGCAAGACTCCAATGACGCGCACGCACCTAAATATCATCGACAATCGAAGAGACCCCATCCATTGAATGATACATCAGATCAGGCTAGACGAAGATCCGTGCCCAACCTTACAAACCAGACCGACGAACCCTAGGAACCATCACGCCATGGCTCCCTCGGACGAGGCAGACCGAATCGAATAAAGGGCGCGAGGGAACGATAGATCGGGGAGAGAGGGGTGCACGTACTCGGCTTCTCCGGCTTGCCGTCGGTCCACTTGGAGATGGAGAAGTGGACCTTCTCGCGGGTAGCAGCCTCGGACTTGAAGGGCTCCTTGAGGCAGTTGCGCACGAGCGCCGCGCAGACGTTGGAGTAGCCGATGTAGGTCATCCCCGCCGCGCGCCAGAAGGGCACCGCCGCCGTCGTCGCCGACATCGTCCTTCACTTCCTCCGCTCGCGCCGCCGCCGCCGGTCGGAATGGGGATGGGGATGGGAGAGGGAGCAGCCGTGCAGGTGAGAGAGCGTACGGTAGCTGCTGTGTGGGCTTCATCTTTCTGCTCTCTCTTATGCGTCGGGTAATGGGCTGTTCTAGGGCGGGCCGCTGCGCCCGACTCCAGTTGCTACAGTCTCATTTCTATTTGAAAAAGCCCATTTTGCCAGGTAAATCCGGTTTTCCTGGAGTTAAAGTCCACTTTGCTTGCCCCTTAAACTATCACCAAAGTTTAATTTTGCTCTCTCAACTTTAAAACCAGGCGACCAATATCCCGTATTATTAAAGGAAAATTGAGCTGATGACATCAAAAATAGACCTTCCCTAAAATCTAGTATCAGAATTGACCTCCTCTGTAATCTAGCACCGAAGTGCACCTCCGTTACCTCTTTCTAACACTTTCTCACCTCAGGTGTTAGATGGAGCCGTTAGCTCAGTTAACTGAAATGTGGGGCCCATTTGCAAGTGTCTCCTCACCTTATTGTTCCTCCTCTCTATCCCTCTCCCTGAGCTCCACTCTCTCCCTCTCTCTTCATGTCGCCGCTTCTGCCTCTCTCTTCTTTCTCCTCTCCTCTTCCCTCTCTTCTTCCTCCTTTCATCCCTCTCCCTCTCCCAGTCGGCAGCCGCCTCTGTCTCTTTCTCTCCCTCTCGTTATCTCTTTTGGTTCTCCTCCTCTCTCCTACAGGCGGCGGCGGCAGCTAGCGGCGACGGTCGCTCGGCTAGCGGTGACGACAGCAGTGGTTAGCAGCGGCGGCGGCAGCTCATAGCTGGAGAGAGAGGAAGAGAGATGGGACCCGTTGTGCAATGAGACTAATGGGGACACAATTAATTGTTGTCGTGATAGAGTGCTAGAAATGAGTAACGGGGACACTGTTTAGTGCTAGATAAGATAACGGAATTTTTTCCGTGTTACAAAACAAAGGGAGTGACCTTTCGACGTCATCAGCTCTGTTCCCTATTACATAAAAGAAATATAAAATGTGTAGAATCCAAATATGCAATAAAAAATATATTTGTTCGATAAGGTATTTTATTTCTAAATAAATCAAGTATTTAGGCAAACTTAGTTTGACTTGTGGGAAAATTGGATAAAACTAAAAATATAAGGACGTTATTTTCAACTATAAATTAAATTTTTTTTCAAACAAAAGTTAGCTTGACCTTTTAATTGTAATTTTAAAAATTCAAATTCAAAGAAAAAAATGACATTCTTAAATTTTGTATTAATATTTCCATCATTCCAAAAGATAAATAGTTTTCCCATTTTTCTAGAAATGAAACAAAATTTTCCTTATTAGTCAATTTATTTAATCAATTAAAAACATTTAAGTATTTATTTGCATATATGCATGCACACAAAAATTGCATATTTAGATTCTACATATTTTCCTATTTTTAAGTATTTATTACATTTTTTAGCTCTTCTTTTATATAATTTATTTAAGTGTTTTGGAATTTATTCTCTAGAAAATCATAACCAGGGCGCCATGTCATCCAAATTCGTGGTGGTTTTAGGTGAGGCAGTATGATGAGAACATCACTCGCATGGATATGGACATGATATGTTTCACTCCTTTGACCACTTCCTCGGCGACGTCGTCGATGCCCGCACCACATCGACATGTTGAACTACACCAACATGCAAAGAAGAAACATGCAGTGGGCTTAACTCTTTTCAGCAAGCCATTCAAGAAATCATGGAGGATGGTCCAGAAAGTCGCAAAAAATTTCCATCTTCAAGGTCAAGAAAGTACAAGTCCAAGCCCAACTCGAATTCTTCTTCGGTTCCGCAATCAACGCACAATACAAATTTAAACATGCATCTAAGCCATATACGATGTCTGATTAAGACAAATGAGCTACTGAAGGAAATATTAGAAGATAAGATTTTCAAAAGATCCAGCCTACCTAAAACTCAATCTAGATCAGCCGAAATATGGCAAAGAAGATGGTTCGGACTACAAATTCGACTTTGATTTAGCCTTCCCGGCAGCACCGACTTTAAACGTTAATAACTTCATACGAACTTCATTTTAGATGATCATGGAAACCTTACAATATCCTCTACAACTTTTGTATAGAAGTGTTTCTCAAATTTGGAGTTCCTAGGGTTCATTCTCATATACAAAGATCGCTGCCCACCATCCTACTGTCATGAAATCTTGGGACAAAAAAATAGGCAAGTGCAAAAACAAAAGCCACACTTTTTTTTAAAAAAAAAGATAAGTGCATACAAAAGAGCTGTAAAGTGCTAGTTGGATTCTTGTGAAAAGTTTGTATCCTGGCGCGCGTTTGTAGTATGGTTAGACCTAGGACCATCACAGTACCATCATTGAACGATTGTTCAACTTGTTTCGACTAACATGGCTCTAGCTTTTCCTTTGAATTACTTTCTGCCACCAAAGTTCCATAGATAATACTATCAACTAGGTACAAGTGACTGGCATTGATATACCTATCTCCAGGAGTTGTTTTTTGTTCTATCGTTGCTACCTTCTGCAAAGCTTGGTAAGAAATTTAAGAACTTGATTAATGAGTTGAGTATGAGCGATTTGCTTAGCCACATCCTAGCAGTTGATAACGAATTACATATGATTGCATTTTTTTTCTTACTTGCTACTAACAATGGCAGATAACACCTCTCATCCTCATGAGAAGAACAACAACACCATCGCTACATCCTCTATTAAACAAGGTAAAATCACGTTACATTGATGCAATATATTGGAAAGTTTGAACCTAAAGCATATATTGATTAGAAAATAGCAGTTGAAAAAGAGCGTGCAAAAAATGATTTATTTAAAAAGGAAAAGGTTAGAGTTGCCGCTAATGTTTTAATGGGATATGATATAACATTATGGAAGCATGTTTGTAGAAAAGAGAGAAATCCTGAAATTTGAACGACATGAAAAAACTTATGAGACATCAATTTGTTCCTGAATATTATGTTGGGTATTTGTTTAACAAACTTCAATGCTTAAAACAAGAAAGTAAAATCGTTAAATAATACTATAATGAATTGCAAACTTGTTTATTGCGTTATGGTTTAGAGGAATATGAAGAAGATATTAAAGATAGGTTCTTTGGTGTGCTTAATAAAGATATTTAGGATATTCTTATCGATAAAACATATTTCTCTCTTTGACAATTGCTTAATCATGCTTGTAAAGTTTAACGTATGCTTGATCAAATATCTTTGATTGAATTATTAGCTTCGCTTGAAGCGCTTGTTGTTGTTGTTGTTGTTGTTGTTGTTGTTGTTGTGTCTCCTTCTATCACGAACCTTTCGCAGGAGTTAGATAGCATCGAAAAGGTGATCTATCTACTTCATTGTACACCAAACCGACATATCGTTCCTCACCAGAAGATCGGGCTGACCTTGTGCGCATCATTAATGATACATCTGGCCCAGGAGGGGTTGGCCGAGGCCCAGCAAATTAAGGTTGCCCGGACCCCAACAGTTCCTCAGCACACCCTCTCGGGGAAAGGCCCAATTGCCCCAAAAGACTAGTCCAATGAGGAAAGGGTAGCTCTCCCTTTTAAGGTGGCTTCCTCCTCCCAAGTTAAGCGAGGTGGGATTATTCAGAGGCTCCATGGTCGTCGCCCGACTACAACTGGGCCAACTGGGTCGTTGCGTCTTTGCCAGCGGGTATTGATGGAGGATGTCCTCATCACTGTCCATGAATCACGCATGAGTATGACACCATATATAGCCCAATCTTTCTTAAATCTATCCACAGTGTTCTCCATGTCCTTGTAATTTTATTCCAAACCTATATTGTTAATGTCATTCGCATTGAACAATGTTGGCGTCAAGCCTAGTTGTTGAGTCAACCTCATTGCAGCTCTAAAATATGGACAATTTGCTTTCAATCCAGGAATACCATTGGCATGAAACCACATTGACCAAGCTTGCCTAAACTTTTCCATGGTGCCCTTAGCGAAAGCCATGTCGATCCTAGGCTGGATAGGCCCCCTGCCACATAACGGATCCTCAGATTCAATAGAATGAGAACGTCTACCATTACCATACCTATGACTACGATTACTACTGCCATGCCCACTACTAGCTCCTTGCTCATATGTGAAACCACTTCCCTGATGAAACTCAAATTCTTTTTTTGATCTTTGTATTGCCATTCGAACCTGCTCCTCCTTGTCACTAGGCACAAACTCGTCCATCCGATGGCCACCAAGTTCCTCGATAAGATCACCTTCCAATCTTTTTCTGAATTCCTTTGATTCTTTCCTCTTCTTGATTCCAAATGAGTGGCTATTCCTCATAGCACTTCGAACTTGACTTGACACAGACACGCATTGTTGCACATTACCAATTATTCCACCTAAATGCTCTCTAAGCTAGGTGGCACCTCTTGATTTGAAATTATGGCCACAAAATCCAAATTTGAACCCTAAGTTAACTCTGAAGACATGATTCCATGCATTCTTTATGTCTCCATCATTTGTATCACATTTTCCTCCTGCAATTCAAGGAACAAACATAAAAATTCAAGTTGCCACAAGCCTAAAACATCATAAATATGTAGAAATGATGCACGAGCTGCACATATTACCAAATATCCCAACACCCTCAGCTCGAGTGTTGTCTACATCAATGGGTGTGGTTTGAGTACCATCGGTCTTCCCTCCAATGCCTCCACCACTACCATTGGTTTCACATCCGACCATTTTGTCAAAGTTGAACACCTAACAATCGTGGGAGAGGTTGATGACACCACAAGTATTGTTCACAATTGGGCTTGATTGCTTGAGAAACCAAAAATGATTATATAGTATTACACCATTATGCTCATACAAAAATAATAAAATTTAATTTAATTTAATTTAAACTGAAACAAACAAAGGCCTCATCCATGGCCTGAACTTACTGCACGGTGGATCTTAATTCATGGCTAGTGTCGCTCGCTCGAGAAAGAGTGGAGTGCATTAAAGATGCCGACCAGCGCACCCATGATGGATAGCACCCTCGAGAGAACATCCTGTCTGGAGGGTTTTACCCTTCATAGCTCTCGACGGACAACACAATATATTTGAAATTTTAAAAATACAAAACATGTATGTTGTTGTTCATATGCATTTTGTGGACTTTTACGCATCAAATACATTATCGGTGAAAAAAATACAAATTTTCGAGCATCCAATGCGACGACCGCAACGTAAGTGGGTGCTTTTCAGATAAGTTCAGGGTTATCGTACGGTATCGTATGTTTCGTTTGTTACTATACCCAATATTCCAAACCAAATTTCCAAATCTCAATGAAAATTCAATTTTTCATTACAGATGTGAAAAAACAAATTCATTAAATAAGTTTTCTACTTTCTAAATAAATTAACATCCATTGTACACTAATTTACAGCCGCAGCTAAATAATAAAATGCTTACTCTCAACGGCTGACGGTTGGCCGTCGCGACAAACTGATGCCGTCAATGTTTCTGGCGGATGTTGTAGCACACTCGATGGTTTCATTTGTATCTGTCGAGAGTAACGGCCCTACCAATAGTATCTCGATGGAAACATGTTGGCCATCGAGAGTAATGAAAGTATGTCGACGGTTTTGATGTGGCCATCAATACAATTTTTCGACACTCAAACACTATAGATTTTTCCTGTAGTGGTTGTTGCAGAGGAACCTGTAGATGGCGATCGGGATCCACATGTAATTCTTGCACTGTGCAAGGCGTAGCAATATGATAACCTGAAACCGACCGAATAACAGAAACGGGCCCACGCTGGTGAAGACCGGAGCATCTGCTTGTGGCCGTGGGTGCTATATATATATGCAGGACGCCCCTGTTGCAGAGCTCGCGCACGTCGTCTTCTCGGTTCATGAGCTGCGACACGACGCAGAGGTAGAAGCTGACGCCCAGCTCGCCGCCATCATCACCAGCCATGGCGCGCTGCTCGAACGCCGCCAAGTTGACAAGCCAGCAAGGGGTGGGGTGACATCGTTCAGATATAATGGCGCCGGCGGCAGAGAGAGCATGGCCAGCATGGGGCTCCATCGGCACGAACTGGGCACCAATCACCTCCTCCATGGGCACGAACTGTTGGAGTTGGACATATTTGCGGCCACGAAGTATGCATATGTGTAGTAGCCATAAGAAAGAAATAATGGTGTTGATGCATTAAAGCGCGCCTCGCCCGGTATAAATGGGGATGATTCACTCATATTGATGTCCAATTAATTGGGAAACACTTGACACGTACCATGCATGCATACATGATACAACAGCAGATGACAGGTACAAACTGTACAAGCAAGTAAGCAACCATCTTAGGAAAAGGATACTAATAAATGGAACACAAAGATACACACAGGGAGAGAAAGTACAGCGCGCAGATCAAAAGTACAAGCGATCTTAATTGAGGAAAAACATAAACGAAAGTAGTACGAAACACAGACACACATATTAATATATATTTTCGCTTGATAGGGTAATTAAGGGTGGGTGACATATACAAAGCATCCGTGGCACACGAACCAACTGGGCATGCACGAACACAAAGGCGATCGAGCTTCATGGCTGGCGTTGCTTGAGGGAGATGAGGGTTCAGAATAGAGCTCTTTTATGGTATCTACTAGTAAAAATATTACAATAATAGTATATTATAGATCTGACCATCCATTTATAGGGGTATTTTGGTCTTTTATTTTATTAATTGGGAGGGGTAAAATAGGTACGTGATTTACGCAGCTAATTGTTCTCCCTTTTCCCGATCGAGATCGTACGCAGCGTCTTCTACTCCCCGCCGCCGCTCGCCTACTCCCCGCCGCCGCCGCCGCCGCTCGCCTATTCCCAGCTGCCACCGCTCGTATACGCCATCTCTCTGCAGGTTGTCGTCGCCGGCGCCGGCTTCGCTCGCCTACTCCCCGCAAGATTCTTCGTTTGATGGACACTCGTATTTACAAATCCATTCAAGTATGTAATATGCTTCTGTGTCGTTCACATGCATATCATCATTGGATAATTGGGTAGTGAGATGGTTTATCTATAAAATCTGTAGGTTTCAGGCTTGTTAGAGAAATCTGCTTGACCTCTTCCTGGTTTGAGGAATGAACCCTTTTTTCTGATGTACAATACTGTTGCCAATATGTTAAAGAAAAGTGACTCCTTCACTTCACTTCATTCCTTCTTCTCATCTTTCTTGTACCTTGTTCTCCTTTTCACTGTAGTAGTTGTTGGCGTCACCACCCGTTGTGTGCTCACAACAATAATTGCTTGCCTTTTCAATTTCCCTTTCCTGTTCTTTCATCATGGCACCTCCACAAATTTTAACTTGGCACACAACGGGTGATGCTCTTTTGAGCACTGGAGCACCGTGGTTCAGTATCTGGCTTTGTGCCCCCTCATTATTCATATTCACAATGTTAATTTGCTACAGATTGCACCTGCAAAACCAATTTACTGATTCATTCATTGATCTTTTGGAGGAACATATACATTCACTGAATGGATTTCACTGATATTTCTTTATCTTTGTTTAAAAAAGTTGAAAACTATATAGTTGGATTAATTTTAAACACAACTTTCCTATTTTTCTCCTTATGTTTTATGACCTAAGCATGAAGACCTCAGGATTGCACAAGATATATGAATACAGTAGTCATCCTCTTACCACTGTTGGTTATTCTCACTGTACAGGAAGCTGCAAGAAGATCTGGTAGATGAAATGGTTGACTTAACGCACTCTTATGATGAACCAATCTGTGCAGAAGACGGGCAAGGTAGCTTTCTACTGTTGTGTTGGTATTTATTTTTTTTATGTAGATAAATTTACCTGAACACCAGCAACGAAGTTGTCATTGCCTCTGCTGGATGTTCGCTGAGATGTTCATTGAGAGCTTCATTACTTACTGCCGGCTGCTGCTGCTGCCTCTGCAGATCCTTGATTCCACTGAGAAAGCCGTGGAGGATAGCTTGGCAAGCACCGGGCGAGCAACCGAGAGAGCAGCGGTGGTTTACTCGCTGGCTTCCAAGACGACATGCTTCCAGTGGCTGCTCATCCTTGTGATGACCTGCATGTTTGTCATGGTAGTTCTTCTCATACGGGTCACCTGATGCCACCGTGGCCGCTGATCTGGCAAATTAGCTGCCCTTTCACCTTAATTAAGTTGCGATCTTGTTAGCATTCCTGACATGAACATAGCGTGGACGTGTCGTTTTGTAGTACAAAGTACAAACATCACCTGACAAGAGCATCGCTGGAACGCAGTGAACTGAACGAATATAGTTTGGGAAAAACCTGCTCTTCGGCATTGCTAATAGCTACCGTGAAGGACACTGAAATACTATGGTACGCAATGCTCGAGCATCTATTGTTGAGCATCACCTATGAATCTATGAAATTCTACTGCTTTTCCTGTAGCTATGCTAAGAAAAGGAAGGCACGAGCAAATCAAGGCAGGGGACGTCCCGAAAGGAGTCTTCTGGTCGAAGGCTCCCCCTGCTGCGAAGGACGAGCGCATTTAATGCGACATCACGCGCGGATAGACAGCTGAAGACATGATTACCGCTACAGTGACCCCTGCAAGTCTGAGCGGCTGTCACTGTGGCGCAGAAGAATTGACCGGCAGAGAGAAGGTTTGCTTGAGATGGCCGCCCGCGTCAGGAGGAGCAGACTGGGCCCCACCCGCAGCCTCACTGGTGTGACTGTGCGGGTCAGTGGCCACTTGCGAAGCACGCGAGGGCGGCGCCGCGCAGCGCGGTGGCAGCACATTTTCGTCTCTCCTGTCGTGTCTTGTTACTGTACCAAGCGTACTGTACTGCCTACCCCCTCGGCTCTCTCCGCCAGTTCAAAGCTTGTATAAAAGGGGTGGAGAGAGAAAGGGGAGGGAAAGGGGGCACTAGCATTCGTGCATTCGCAACGTTCTGTAAGCACATCCCATTCAACCACAACCAAAAAGAGCTAAGGCTCAGCAGGAGTAGGACTATTACCCGCGAGGGGGTCCGAACCTGGGTAATCCCTGTGTGTTGCTCCTTGCTGCGTTCAGCGCTCAATCGAATCGAGCTCGACCGATAGGCTAGCAAGACAAGAAATCTGACCAGGGGTGTGATCCGCAGTGGTTGAGCGGTGAGCACGCCGTCACGAATAACCATTAGCTTCAGTCTTCACTCCTGTATGTATCAAAGCTCACTCCTACGTGTACTTTGCACTATTCTAGACTCTTCGAACCATATTGTCGCAATTCTGCTTATTTGTGATGTATTTTGGACTCTATGGGCCTAATGTGATGTAATTGGACAATTTGAAGTCTTATCGGTGAATTGTTTGTTTATAAATGGTGTGAATGTGTATGTGCTCGAAATTGTGGTGTCGAGCAGCTGATTATGTGTGGATATTGTGAGAATTTCTGTGAATTGCAATTCTGTTGTGAAATATGAATATTTGCAGGTTGAAATTCGGTTTTCATATGGATTTTCTGAAAAAAAAAATTTGCAGGTACAATAGTAGTGACGTCGGCCTTGGGAATGCCGACGTCATTAGTGGTGACCAGGGGGCAGGGAGGAGGGCGGTTTTGTCGTCGGTAGGGGGCTGGCCGACGTCACAAGTGGCAGGGAGAGGGATGGGAGGGGAGGGCAGTGACGTCGGCCTCTACCTGGTCGACGTCAAAGAGGAGGGGCAGGGGACGGGCGAGGGAGGGGAGGGGAGGGCAGTGACGTCGGCCGCATCTCGTGCAGACGTCACTGAGTGGGAGGCAGTGTCGGCGGGCTCTACCTGGCCGACGTCAAAGAGGAGGGGCAGAAGACGGGCGAGGGAGGTGAGGGGAGGGCAGTGACGTCGGCCCCATCTTTTGCCGACGTCGCTGAGGTGGAGGTAGTGTCGGCGGCATCTGGATGGCCGACGTCAAAAAGGAGGGGCTAGGGGGTAGGGGGCAGGGAGGAGGGAGGGGAGCAATGATGTCGGGAGTTTGCTGTGCCGCCGACAAAAGTGAGCAGTGTCGTCCAAGCAGTGTCGGCGGACCTGTGTCGTCGGCCAGCCGCCGACATAGACCTGTGACGTCGGTTTTTGGGACCAATGACATCAGTTTTAGCCGCCGACACTGAGTTTGATTCCTGTAGTGAGCTGATGGCGAGGTCGACGGCGGCGCCGCCGGTCGCCGTGCATTGCTCCAGCGCCTTCATGTTGACAAGCCAGCAGGAGGTGACGTCATACAGAAACAATGGCGGCAGGGAGAGCGTCGCAAAGATGGGGCCCCTTGTGATGCTCATGCTCGAGAACCTGGACGTCCCACTGGGCTTTAGCTTGACCCCAATCTCTGCGAGCTCCACTGCATTCGTAGCTTGCCCCAGCGTGTGCCTTGTCTTTCTTCTATCACACTCCTGCAAGTAAGTCATCTCCTTCTCCCTCTGGACACATGCTTGGTAGAATCGGACAGCGCCAAGGAGATGCGGTGGCTCAAAACCTTCCTTCATTTTAACAGCAGCTTGTTCAGCCCTGTAGGAATCGAAACAGGAAATCATATGACCAATGATCTCCAGCAGACACACGTCCTTAAGGCCGGCGAGGAGCTTGAGCACCGGCCAGGGGATCTGGTTTTCCAACAGCATGGTTCCCTGATGATGCTGCTCCTGCCTTTGGAGTACATCACGGCTTGCAGAGGCGACTGCGCCTGCTCTCCTGGGGTTGGGAACAAAGAGAGCAGACACTCCACCAAGAAGCAGCCATCCAGGAACATCATGTCCGCAAACCGATTCGCGGCGATGGATCCAAGCACAACATTGTCGGTGCAGCGGTCGCGGGTCTCGCCGGCAACATGGAAGATCTTGCCGCGGACTACCTCCTTTGAGGAGGCCAGCCCTTGGCAGTAGTAGTCGGCAGCCATGTGCTTAACCTCCTCCATTGCTTGGAGCTTAAATTGGCCATGGTGGTAAGGACCGATCGCCACCACCCAAGGTTTTTATGTGATCCATGCGTGTGCCAACCCCGCGTAGGTGTGCAGGGAACCTATGGATCTTTGAGGATTGGAAATCTTCGGTCCCCTCCGCTATATTTGGTTCCCTAACATTATTTTGCGGCCTATTATAGATATTTATGATCATACGTGGGAAAATTGGATTTTTGCTGCAAAGTTGCTCTGCTTTGGTATTTTTTGCCCAAAGTTGCTCTGCCTTGATATTTTTGCCTTGTGAGACTAGGTGGGGATAGTTTTACCCACAGGGGTTTTCCTAGAAAATTCCCACCGCCTCTTTGTTTCTCCGTCTGTTGGTTTCTCAGGATTTCTTCGTGCCGCCCTTCCCGCCGCCGGCGAGGGCCTTCCCGCTCGCGCCGCCCTTCCCGCCGAGGGCCATGGCCGGGCCCTCCCAGCCGCATGGGAGGGGCGTGGCTGCACCGCCCTCCCCTCTGCAGCCGGCCGTGCCGCCCTTCCCGCCGTCGGCGAGGGCTGTCAGGCAAGGTACCATCCCCCCAACCATTAGCAGCAAGCTCTATGGGATTAGAAACAAAACTTAATTGGTGTATTAGTGCATTTTATTTCATTGTCAAGCAATTTCTCTAATAGAATTTCATTTTCTGCATTTCATTTCAGGGTCTTTCGCATATAGTTGAGTCACCAAATCAAACTAGTTCGATCGATTGGTCAAGAATTGAAATAGTGCAAGACTTGGACCCTTTGGGTTTGGAATGCATGGATGATTGCAATATTCCCATGGCCGAGGAAGGCATGGATGATTGTGATGTTCCCATGTCCGAGGATGGCATGGATGATTTAAATGTTTTCATGGCCGAGGAGGAGATGTATTCTTTGCTTGGTTTGAGGGAGGAAGAAACGGTTGCCAACAATGTGGGAGGCAATATAGAAGTTGACACTGAAGGTGAAGCAGGCGAAGCTTGGTCAGTTGATGGTGTAGAGGAGCACTCGGACTATGATGAAAATTATACCATGGATGTTGGCTCGACTTTTTCTTCTATGAAAGAGTTCAGAATGGCTCTAAAACAATATGCTATCTGAGGGGAGTTTGATGTAAAGCCTAAGAAGTTTGATCCTACTAGGTATCTTGGTGCGTGCAAAATGGTAGGATGTCCTTGGAAAATTGTAGCTAAAAAGGTGCAAGGGGAAGAAAGAATCGTGGTAATTTTCTTGTAAGTATTTTTTGTTGTTGTGTAGTAATGTTGTAATTATACTTATACCTTTTTTCCTTGTTTGTCATTATAGGTAAAAGAGAGAGGACCTGATCATCGATGTCCTTCAATTAATAGGAAATCTAATAAAATGACAGATCAGAGTTGGGTGGCTCGTATGGCAGTGCCTATCTTGAGGTTATATCTTAACATGGGTGCCATGGAACTAAAAGCAAAGTTAGATAATGAACATAATGTGAACAGTGAATATGGCATTGTATGGAAGGGGAGGGAGAGAGCAATGAGTGAGCTCTGAGTTGGGAAGAGAGCTTTCGGCTGCTGTACAACTACAAGACGGAGGTTGAGTTGAGGTCCCCGGGAAGTATCGTCGAAATTGACACAAAAACTATTGAAGGTAACATCTGCTTTAACAGATTTTTTTATTGCATTTAAGCCTTACATCGACGGATTTTTGAGTGGTTGTAGACCATACATTAGCACAGACTCAACCGTTCTAAATGGGAAATGGTCTGCGCAACTTGCTGCGACTACCGCTATAGATGGACATAATTGGATGTTCTCGGTAGCATTTGGTTTCTTTGAGGTTGAAACCACAGAAAATTGGACATGGTTTATGGAGCAAGTAAAAAGGCTATAGGTAATCCTCCCGTATTAGCTATGTGTGCACCGATGCTTGCAAGGGTTTAGAGAATGCGGTGAAACATGTTTTTTCTCAAGCTGAGTACAGAGAGCGCTTTAAGCATCTTATGGCTAATTTTGTTAAAAAAAAATTCATGGTGACATAAAAAACAACATGTGGCCAGCTGCAAGAGCATATCGCAAAGAGGTATTTGTCAAACACCTTAATAAGGTATTTGCAGCTAATCCTACATGTGACATCCTAATAAAATTATTAGGTGAAAACTATTGAAGGTAACATCTACTTCAACAGATTTTTTATTGCATTTAAGCCTTGCATCGACGGATTTTTGAGTGGTTGTAGACCATACATTAGCACAGACTCAACCGTTCTAAATGGGAAATGGTCTGCGCAACTTGCTGCGACTACCGCTATAGATGGACATAATTGGATGTTCTCGGTAGCATTTGGTTTCTTTGAGGTTGAAACCACAGAAAATTGGACATGGTTTATGGAGCAAGTAAAAAGGCTATAGGTAATCCTCCCGTATTAGCTATGTGTGCACCGATGCTTGCAAGGGTTTAGAGAATGCGGTGAAACATGCTTTTTCTCAAGCTCAGTAAAGAGAGTGCTTTAAGCATCTTATGGCTAATTTTGTTAAAAAAAATTCATAGTGACATAAAACACAACATGTGGCCAGCTGCAAGGGCATATCGCAAAGAGGTATTTGTCAAACACCTTAGTAAGGTATTTGCAGCTAATCCTACAGTAACTAAGTACCTTCAGGACCGCCATAATTTGCTATGGATGAGGGATCACAAGGAGGAGATGGGATATCTACTCCAAAAGTAAAGGCAAGACATGTCAAGAAGATTACTCCGAGGAAGAAAAAACAATTATTTTAGATGGTGGCTTAATATGCATTCTTTTGTGGCTATAGTCAATTTTTGTGGATATGATATTTACTATTTTAATGGCAAATGAGATGATCTACGGGGAGCAGAAACGTATTTAATATTTCGCGTGTCATGTCCAGAATGATATTAGACATGTAGACTAATGCTAACTGTGTCACATGTAGCAGGCAACGTCATTTGCAGCAATGATTTCCGGCTTTTGAGAAATGAAAAGCACTATTGTGTGATACGTTTTATACGGTGCTAGGCCACCCGGGGTTCCTCGGTGACCTGGCCGTCGGCGCGATGGCGGTGGCCACGGCGACGCGGGTGCACGGGCGCGTAGCAGTGCTCGGCGTGGTGCACCGGCGCGTCGTGCTGGAGATGAACTGCACCGCGATGGTCGCCGTCGCCGACATGTCCATCCGCGAGCTGTTCGGTTGTGACTTGTGACGGTCATGCATGCTCTAGTCTCAAATAGGAATTTTCTAGAAAACCCCCTGTGGGTAAAACTATCCCTACCTAGTCTCACAGGGCAAAAATACCAAGGAGAGCAACTTTGGGGCAAAAATCCAATTTTCCCTTCATACGTAATTCATGATATAATGTCGGCGAAGGCCGCCGAGGCCGCAGAGGACTTGGCGGCTGTGTCGGCCGCGATGGAGGCGGCGGCGAAGGCTGAGGCGGTGCAGGCTGCGGCGCTGGAGTCTTCATTTTGTGTTTCTGTGTTTGTAAAATGAAGCTAATACCTTGTACGCTTGTTCTTATAGGATGCATGCGGCAGCCAAAACGCTGGCTTTGTATTACGTAGTTATTGCTATTGCATGATTGCACATGCACTCGGCCAATAGATAATAGAATTCAATATTTGTAAGATATGTTTGACCTGAGCGACGCACATGGGCGGTGCCATCTTCAGATCTGGTCGGGAGTGGGGGTCGATCGGGGTCGCCGGCACGAGGACAGTGTAGGTCGCGAGCACGCGGGGCGGCTCTGGTTGGTGTTGTGGAGCATACTGTGCGCGGGGGGAGGTGAAGCATGATCGGGGCGGGGCGGTGGCCGACGGCGCGGCGCCGCCATGGAGCGTGGCGCCAAAGCCGTTTGTCAGGTGCGGCATGGTTTCGCCGGCGGGCTTGGAGGCGATGCGTCGCTGGACGACGGGTGCAGCGTGCGGTCGTCGGACATGTGGTAGGTCGCCGGAGCCCAGAGGGGTGGTGGACGGTCGGTGGGTCTAGATCTAGAAGATTTTTTAAAAATGGGGTGGTTAACGGTGGGAAGGGTGCGCGTGTGACGGTGTGGTGTTTAATAAATTGGAGAGAGAAAACGAGAAGACATCATATTATATTTATAAATGTTAAACGAGGAACCTCGCAGAGTTAAAAAAACAAAAAAAAAGTTATTTTAAAAACTCTAAGATAAACCATTCTAAAACTCCATAAAAATAATCACAAACCAATACGGTCCTCTTTTATTCGCGGTTGCGGCTTGGTTTTGTTTGTAGTTGAAAAGTTAGGCGCTTGAAAAAAGAGATTTAAAAAGCTAAAAAAATCATTTTAAAATATTTTTGAGATTTGTTTTTTGGGGAACCCACTAAGACTCGAAAAATCATTATAAAATGTTACGACGAATGATCTGTATAAAAATAACAAATTCTGCGGATCGAACTAGAACCGTACCCGGACCGTGAACCAAAGAGGACCGATGTCGTTTGACATGTACTAAGTTTAATTTTAATCTAATTTAATCTAAGCGAGAAGAACAAGGCCACAGTATCTTTAGATAATTTGTACAGCCGGTTCCGGTTGGCCACCTACAGTGGAAGCAGATCCATTTTTTCCGTCTTTCATACATAGGTTGCATGCATGCAACCACGAGAGCATCCAGCATCCACATTATTATTATACTAGCAGTGTCAGCGCGCCCATGACGCACCACTGCATGCACTCTTATACCTAAGAAAAATGTATCGCAAAACAAACGAATAAGAAAGTATTGCACCTTTTGTTTGTTGTTCCCATTATTTTTTATTTTAGTTTCTAATGTCTAAATATTTTTATATGTTATTATCATGACATCATGGTGCTTTTCATAAAGATTTTTTTCTTGAATTTTTAAGCGGCCACAAAAGTTAGGATAAAAAAAAGGAATGAATTATTTTCTACTACAACTATTTGTGGATCCTATATGTTTTTAAAATAGCTATATCTTTTTTGGAAATTTTTATGAATACATGCTTTCAAACTATAGTTATATATTTTAAAGGTTTTTCATTTCTATTATTTACTAATTAATATCATAAAATTTAAAATTTTTAATGTTTAAATTTATTTATGAACCCTCGCCATAAAATTTTGATTGCATTTTGTTTTTTTTTTTTTGCCTGCATGTTGATCGGTTTTGATTGCATTTTGGAATTTTTTTGAAAAAAATTGGTGAAGGCAGGGATCGAGCCCGCGACATTCCTCTTTGCTCATAGTTAAGAGACCAACTAAGCTATGCACAACTTGTGTTTAGTGTGAGGTAGGAAAGGTAGATAAAATAGGGAATGTGGGAATGTGTGAGAGGAAAATAGCTGGAAAAATGGGGCCAGTTCATGACGCCTTAAAGACACGATATTGTGGAGATGCCAAGTTCATGACGTCGGCCAATCCTGACGACGACAAATATAAACAACGTGGCGTCTGATGACACAAGTTGAAGCGACCCAGACGAGCACAACTGAACATACAAAGATTGTGCTAGACATTGCATGGGCCGTGTACCCCATACATTCACCCCAGCACAGTGAAACACAAGGCAAAGAGAATAGAAAGAAAACTCCATAGCTTAATCGAAGATGTTTTGTGTATCCAAGCATAGATGTAATTAACTAGACGACCTTCCGAGGCCCCATGATACAAAATCAACATAATCGTCAACACAAACGGTCAAACAACATAGCTACGGAGCGCAAACCATACGAGAACCTCTATTTTATTATTTATTAATAAAATATCAGCATTCTGGCCTTTTTCGCCCACAAAAGGCATCCCGGCTCAGGAATTTGTGTGCGTCACAGTAACAATAGATACAAATAGATAGATTACAAGCATCGTAGTTGAGCTTAGGAAAAAGTAAAGAACAGATTCGTAAGGCAACACATCACAGATACACACGCAAGCTTCGTAGGCTTATGTGTCTAAAGTACTGAACATCCATGGCATGAACAAACTGCAGTACGGTGGAGCTTGACGGCTAGTGTCGCTCGCTCGAGAGAGAGAGGAGTGCTTTAAAGATGCCGACCAGCACACCCGCGATGAACAACACCGTGGCGATGGTTCTGGCATTGTTGTAGAGGAACTTGTAGATGGCGATCGGGATCCTCCTGTAACTCTTATACTCTGCAAGTTTTACCAATATGATGCCGTGAGGCAAACCGGCCAACAGAACAGGTCCCACGCTGGTGAAGAACTCGAGCACCTGCTTGTGGCCGTGGGTGCTATGCAGGACGCCCCTGTTGCAGAGCTCGCGCACGTCGTCTTCTCGGTTCATGAGCTGCGACACGGAGCAGAGGTAGGAGCTGACACCCATCTCGAAGTCACCGGTCATGGCGTGCTGCTCGAACGCCGCCATGTTGACGAGCCAGCAAGGGGTGACTTTGTTGAGGAATATCGGAGGCAGAGAGAGCGTGGCCAGCAGGGGGCCCCTCACGAGGTTCATGTCCGAGAACCTGCACGTCCCGCTGGGCGTCAGCTTGACACCGATCTCCGCCAGCTCCGCTGCACTGGTGACGTTGGACAAGTCTACGATATCTTTCTTCCGTAATATGCAGATCGCCCTCGTCCAATCTGGCCAGAAAGACTCCCTTTCCTCTCCCGTGTCACCAACCTGATAGAATTGAACGAGGCCAAGCAAATGCGGAGGCTTGAAATTTTTATCGATGACGATACGTGGTCCGTCGACCATGCGTGCACTGAATCGTGTCAGCATGCAATCAATAATCTCCTCCATCGGCACGGCGTTGGGCTTAAGGTCTATGAGGAGCTGAAGCACCGGCCAGGGGATCTGGTTCTCCAGCAGCATCATGTCCCTCAGAATGTTAGCTAGCCCTTTCGAGAGATATACATAGTACAGAGTCTTATTACATTCGCCGGCCCGCAGACGTCCCAACACCCTCAGGCATTGCAGCAGAAAGCAGCCATCGAGGAACAACATAGCCGCAAAGTCATCATCGGAGAAACTTTTAAGGGCATCCACATCGGCATAGCATTCGCGGGCATCCCTCACTAATGGCTGGATCCTCCCATAGACTTCGTCCGACGAGCACTGCAACTCCTCACATAAGATGTAGGCAGCCATGCGCTTCACCTCCTCCATTTCTTGGAGCTCGGGACGACGATGATGGTAAGGACCAATCGCCACTACCAGGGGTGCGATGTAATCCATGCATCTACCGAACTCTCGTAGGTCTGCAGGGAACCTACAGATCTCTGATCTAATATTTCTGAAACGAACCTTGGCCAACTCATTTCCCATCCTTAGGGCTTCAGTGCCAATTTGTTTTTCAAGATCGCCCACCAAACGGAAATTTGATTCTTCAGCTTCAATGTCGTCAGAGACCCTTGTCGGAGACCGTTGGAGTAAGTCGTCAGACACCATTGCCGGAGCTGTTGCAGTCATTTTAGAGACCTTGTATAACGTGGATGGTGGTGGTCTAACTACGGGGCAGTTTGGAGGCGTGCATATATAATAACGTGGATGGCCGCCGATAGTTCCCTGCTCGAGCATCACAGCAAAAAAAAGGAGCAGGAAAATTAATAATAAGTTCTTTAAAGTGGGCAAGATCAAGGCACGTACGCCGCTGATGGCCGAATCCTCCATGAGCAGGAAGGGCACAACCACAACTAGCGACTAGCGAGAAGCCGCCGCGCACGGAGACACGACGGGATGCGCATGCATGCGATCATGCGAGCGGTGGCGAGGTAGGGAGATAAAAGGTGATTCCAGCCCAATTTACTGTTTTTTGCGAGAATCACTTCCAACCAATGGACGTGGCTCAAGAGTAGTGTAACTCCGCTGCTATGAAGAGTAGATAGTGTACCGTGCGCGCGTGTGTAGGTTGTGATGGTTCTAAGGAATTGGGTATGTAATTGTGTGGGATATTAGATTTTTTTTTCACATCAAAATTGAGATTTTTAAAATTACATCAGAATTTTTTTTAATACTATATGTGTCGTTGGTCTCATGGTAGGCCGACAATAGAGAGCGGTGCAGGTTGCATCCCTAGATGAGATCTCTATGCCCCGAATAATCTTGTGGAGATCACGTGTCAGTTTTTTATTGATGTTGCCCTAACCAGTAGACCCCACAGGGTAACACTATGTCGTCAGCTTCTACGGAGCCGACGACACAAGTGTGACTCGTGGGGTGCATATGTCAGAGCTGCATGAACGGAGGGTTGTCTTTAGGGAGTGTGGCTATGTCATCGGGCGGGTTGGGCTGACGAAATAGCCCTTCCCTAGGGGGCGCGGTCTGGGATGTGCTAATATCCACGGGCCACATGGCATGCCAACATATTATTGCCCTGTGTCATCTGAACTGTGTCGGCCGACAACATAGGTCTATGTCGAACCTTGATAGGTTTCTATCGGTTTCAAGGTTTCTACCAGTTTGGTGAACCTTGGTTGGTTTCTACCGATTTGGTGAACCTTGATTGGAGGTGTCTTTGCTTCGTCGAGTCATCGCGCTTCAGAGGCAATGTCATCCATGGGGCGTCGTAGAGGTGACATAAAATGTTAGAATTATTGGACTTTGACCTACATGTTCGAGAGATTTCTTGAAAAATCTCAAAAACCTATATATGCAGGGGATGTCAGAACTCTTTAGTACCATATTGTTCCTTGCTACCAAATGTATGGGGGAGAGAGAGAAGACCACGCGCGCTCGCTTGCCTTGCTTGGCCTGGCTCTAGGCGGTTCGTGCGCACGACGTCTGCGTGAATGGTCCACCAAAAGCGCAATTTTCTTTTGTAGTTTATTTTCTTGAGAGGTTGGTAACGCGGTTATGAGATATGGAAATGGTGGTTCCCATCGCGGCAGGACTTCATGATGCGTTCGACCACTGACTTAGTATATAAACCGTGTGTCTGCACTGAGAGAAAATAGAATGAAAATACTAGAGTTTTATCTCTTCTTCTTTGTTGCATCGCCACCAAGGATACTCTAAATCCTCGTTGTTGAGATCCTGACTTAGTATATAAACCGTGCGCTTGCACTGAGAGAAAATAGAATGAAAATACTAGAGTTTTATCTCTTCTTCTTTGTTGCATCGCCACCGAGGATACTCTGAACCCTCGTCGTTGAGATCCTGTATTGGTCATTTTTTCGATGACTTTATGTTGCATGTTCCACCAACAGAACATTATGTTTTAATAGACACAACCAAATGTTCTAGTGATATGTTGTATATATGTTTCAGCCAGTGTTTTAAATCTCTGGCTATGGAATTTAGTGTTTGGCTTCTCCAAACCAACTATTGTCGGCTAAATGACGCTATAGCGCGCTAATAACCCGTCATAGCCAACTGTTTTCGATAGCTGGACCTGCTCAAACCGCTATAGCTTGCTATAGCGTCCGCTATAGGCGGAGATTTAAAACCTTGGTTTCAGCAGCCCATTATATATATTTAGAATAAGTTGTTTAGCTTTGAACTAAGCATATGATTTTTTAGCTAAGATCGAACATCCGATATCCGTGGGGGCTCCAAAATGATATCTCCGATCTCGTAATAATTTATTGGATGTCATCCCTAAGCAACCTTCTGCATCCGACATTTCGACTTCACATGTGTAGTGCTGTATATGTGTCATTTGGACCAAACATATCTTTTTTGGAGTTTTTTAGCACGCACCCCAATTGTTTTTAACCGTTGATCTAATCTGATCCAACGGTGTTTACAAGGTCTCGACCCCACTTATTTTGACTTCCCATTGACTTAATCCCATCACCGGTCTATTTTCAGGGGTACAGGTCTATTCCCAAGGGTTTGTTCCTATTAAATCGCCATTTGTTGCCCAGCGCCCAGTCTGTTTGGAGCCATGCGCCATGCATTGAGTAATATGCAGATTTACGGGGGGAAAAAAACTAGCGCAGCCAAACAACACCTTTAACATGCCAATTTTTGTTGCCTCAAAGTGCCTCGGGAATGGTGATGCCAATTTTTGTTGCACGGCTACGTCTCTAGATGTATTTTGATACTAGCATCCTGCGTGCACCTGGCTGCACGAGTGCGGCTGCTGTTGTTTTTTTTCCGACTTTGCAGCGCCGAGCGGTAAACGCACCCACGAAGGGCGGCGCCGAGGCGGGAAATGCACGCACGCACGCACGAATCCGCCGCACAGGAGGCAACTCGCCAGTCGCCAGGGGATAGCTAAGTGGAAGAAGGATTTCTAACCTTAATGTTATTCCCAAACATGTATTAGGATTCTATTCCCAGTGGATCATCTTAGGCAGATCCACATCAGCAGTACGAGGACGATCTACGGTCAATAATGCTCTCACCCCTATTAGGGGTTGAGAGAGAGTACACCAGAAGCCCCATCTTTTTTTTTAATGTAAAAAATCTTGCAGAAAGGTTGTATATATGAGGTACTTATAATCTTAATTTTGATCTTTTGATAAATGTGTTGTAAAATAATATATAAAGTTCCAATATGTTTAAACATAAAGTACCCTGGATTTAAATAGCGGGCTATAGCGGCGCTATAGCGGCTGGAAAGGGACAACGCTACGCTATGCCTATTTTTTACGCTATCGCAGCTATGGCCGCTAAAGCGTGATTTAGCTCCGCTAAGTGCCGCTATCCGCTAAGCGCCGCTATCCCAAATTGTGATGCCGCAAAAATGTGAAGGCTTTGACTCAAATTCGCAGCCCACGGAGCCCAAATTCTGAAACCCTAATTGAATTTCATGAATCATGTCGTAATGTCAGTATCACAGTATGTCACTTAAGTGGAGCCTTGCTACCTAGAAACATATTTATGATCATGAGTTCATCAAATATCTTGGTTACCATGTTTTTTTCACCAATTACTCGTATTTTTGCATGGTTTTTTATAAAAAACGCTATCGGCCATAGCTCCGCTATAGCACCGCTATAGCCTTATAGCCTTTCAAAAAAAGTTGCCGCTATTTGCCATAGCCCGCTATTTAAAACCATGGGGGGGGGGTTGAAATCAGTAATGTCGCTAGTAAAGGAGCTGACAGATTTAAATGGAAAGTTTAGTGAGGGGCATAGGTACAAATAGGGAGTTTAAGGATGAGTAAGGGCCAGGGTAAGTTCTAATCTGTACCCGTCGCCAGAACCGCACCCACCGTCGCCGCCGCCGCCCGAGCTCCGCGCCTCGCTATCGCCGGAGTTGGGGGAGGCGGACGGAGTTAGGGGCCGCCACCTCCTTGCGCCTTGCTATCCCCGGAGTTAGGGGAGGAGGCGACTGGAGCAGCGTTCCTCGCTCATCTCTGTCACTGCGTTCGCACTCTGCTCATCGAGCACGCACCGCCGCCACCATGACTTCAAGCTTCTTTGCCGGAACTGAAAAAGATGACCATGAAACCCAACCTTCCCCTTGAGCTCTTGCCCTGATTCATAGTCCCCGAGCACATCATCACCCTCCGCGTTAATTTCCTCCAGAATCAAGATCGGATTACTCATCAGAGCTACCTTGTCACCGACGCATCTCCGGCCGTGCCGCCATTGCCGCCGGGAGATCAAATCCGCATGGTAAATCCGAGCTGCGCGCGCGAGAGGAGGAGCTCGCCAGCGTCGCGTGGGAGCTGCGTGCGCGGGAGGAAGAGCTCGCCAGCGTCGCGTGGGAGCTGCGCCCGTGAGAGGAGGAGCTCGCCGCCGTCGCATGGGAGCTGCGCGCGGGAGGAGGAGCTCGCCGGCGTGCGTGGGAGCTGCTGCGCGCATGGGAGGAGGAGCTCGCCGCCGTCTCATGGGAGCTATGGAGCTCGCCGGAGGATTTGGGGAAAATGAAGGGGGGAGAGAGAAGTGAGGAGGAAGAAGAAACAGAGTGGCCAATGACAGGTGGGGTCCACCGTATATGAGGTATTTCCATGTGTATTTGGAATATGTATTGTCTCTAAATCCTCATAATGGCACGTTTGGAAAAGAAAAATAGTTAAAATGGCATCTCTGCCTGAGGCGATTGAAAAATGGCAATCGTGGTTTCGGCCTGTTTGAAAATGGCACCAGTGAAATTAACCCTTTTTCTTGTTTTTAACTGTTGATCTAATATGATCCAACAGTGCTTACAAGGTCTTGACCCCATTTATTTTGACTTCCCATTGACTTAATCCCATTACCGGTCTATTTTCAAGGGTACAGGTCTATTCCCAAGGGTTTGTTCCTATTAAATCGCCATTTGTTGCCCAGCGTCCAGTCTGTTTGGAGCCATGCGCCATGCATTGAGTAATATGCAGATTTAGGGGGAAAATACTCGCGCAGCCAAACAACACCTAACATGCCAATTTTTGTTGCCTCAAAGTGCCTCGGTAATCGTGATGCCAATTTTTGTTGCACGCCTACGTCTCTACGTGTATTTTGATACTAGCATCCTGCATGCACCTGGCT
The DNA here is from genome assembly GCA_005191435.1 of Raddia distichophylla. Lineage (NCBI taxonomy): Eukaryota > Viridiplantae > Streptophyta > Magnoliopsida > Poales > Poaceae > Raddia > Raddia distichophylla. The sequence goes on along the minus strand of SPJY01035105.1, from coordinate 809,227 downwards.
GCACGAGTGCGGCTGTTGTTGTTTTTTTTCCGACTTTGCATTGCGCTGTTGTTTTTTTTTCCGACTTTGCAGCGCCGAGCGGCAAACGCACGCATTAGAATTATATTATATTCCCAGTGGATCATCTTAGGCAAATTCACATCAGCCGTACGACGGACGATCTACGGTCGATAATGCTCTCACCCCTATAGAGGTTGAGAGAGAGTACACTAGAAGCCCCCATCTTTTTTTTAAACGTAAAAAATCTTGCGGAAAGGTTGTCATATATGAGGTATTTATAATCTTAATTTTGATCTTTTGATAAATGTGTTGTAAAAGAATATATAAAGTTCCAATATGTTTAAAACATAAAGTAGCAATGCCGAAAAATGTAAATCAAAATACCGAGAATGAGCAATGGTAACAGCGTACACGCGGGCAGGTGGCAGTAGTGACACGGCCGGCGGCTCGGCGGTGAGAGAGAACGTACGACAGCGACTTTTTGTTGCTGGGTGTGCGCGGAAGGCAATGGCGGCGTGACGGCAACACCATCATGGCCAGGTGAGAACCACGCATGTAACGGTGCTCGTGTCGCCGCCGGAGGCGGCCGGTCGTGGCGGCGCCATATGCGGCGGCGGCGATACAAGGCTACCCTAGAAGAAATAGAGAGCGCACGAGCATCCAGAGAGGTAGTGGGTGCTCACCACGATGTCGGGGTGGTTCAGCCTGACGACATGAAAGCCGAGCAGGGGCGGCGGAGTCCTCACTCCTCAGTCCTCGATCACGGCGCCGACGATCTCCGGCGAGAGGCAGGCAGAGACAAGAAGGGCGAAATCAAATGTCAGTGATGCTCGAGCAGGGAACAATCGACAAATCAAAAACCTTACCGGAGGAGAAGAGATGAAGGTTCTGGCCGGCGGCGAAGAGATCTTGGCTCCCGGGCCGAACAGTGCGAGACAGAGAGGCCTCTTTAGCTCGGGCTCACTTCTTATGGGAGTTGAAGCTCCGACGTGGGTCCAAGCTTCAGCGACGGAGGGAGAGAGAAGAGATGGCCCAGGGCATGTTAGCCGTCTTTTCAAGCAGTAAAATAGGTAGGTGGAAAGGACGGCGACGGGCAGCGACAGGCAAAAATAATGGAGGGAGGACGGCTGCCGGAGTCCAGCACGACCATGGCCGTCGGATCGGTGGCGTGGCAGCGATGCTATGCGCTGCTCCGGTGATGGCGTCGAGCGGGTGACGTCAGGGTCGGAGGCACAGAGTGGCAAGGTCGGCACGGCACGTGCAGGCAGCGACCTGTGGGCGCGCCGGGCCAGAGGAATAGGACGGGGTAGAGGAGCAGGGGAGGAGGCAGGCCGGCTAGGCCTTTGGTGGCCAATGCTAGGCTGGGCCGGCGTGAGACGACAGAGAAGCACAGCAAGGGAGGAAGTGCTGGCCAAACCGGGAGCAGGCCAAAAGAGAGAAGGCGGCAGCGGAAGAAATGAAGAATAGGCCAAAAATGGCAAATGGGTTATTTCCCAGTGTTAGATTCTGATCTTAATGCGGAAGCGTGAATAAGGAACATTAGCCCAAAAATTAAACACCGAAACCTGAGATGCATTAGAGTTGCTCACTGCTGCTCGAAGTCGCCATCGGGTTGGTTCAAAACGCGAGAATGAGCAATGGTAACAGCGTATACGCGGGCAGGTGGCAGTAGTGACGCGGCCGGCGACTCGGCGGTGAGAGAGAACGTACGACAGCGACTTTTTGTTGCTGGGTGTGCGCGGAAGGCAATGGCGGCGTGACGGCAACACCATCATGGCCAGGTGAGAACCACGCATGTAACGGTGCTCGTGTCGCCGCCGGAGGCGGCCGGTCGTGGCGGCGCCATATGCGGCGGCGGCGATACAAGGCTACCCTAGAAGAAATAGAGAGCACACTAGCATCCAGAGAAGTAATGGGTGCTCACCGCGATGTCGGAGAGGTTGGAGGTGCACTGGTTCAGCCTGACGACGTGGAAGCCGAGGAGGGGCGGCGGAGTCCTCACTCCTCAGTCCTCACTGCGCCGGCGATCTCCGGTGTGAGGCATTGCTTTGGATGGGTGGAAATGGTGCTAATGTTGCTAATGGGTTAGGGTGGGGTGGGTTTTAAGTTGAAATAGGTTGGGTTGGGGTGGGTGGGTTTGAAAAGGTTTGAGTTCAAATGGGTTCAACCCACGGGTATGTATTGAATGAATTCGTATGGGTTCTATAATATATCATAAATTTTTACATGCGGGCCCACCTATTTAGTTTGACATGTCAATTTACACAAAGTTGCTTTTGGATATGTAGAGTTATAGCAAAAAATCAGACAATTTTGATGTTTTTTATGGTGTAAATGCGAGGTTTTAAAAAAACTGAGTTGTTTTATAATAGAAATAGCCATGGACACTCTAAGCCAGTTCAATCTAAGGAGTACACCAGGCCAACTTGGGCGCTTGGGCTTCGATCTATAGCCCGCTCATCGGGCCGGGACCGGGTCCAAAGAAAACACAAAATAGCACTGGGTTGGGCTCGGCTTCGGATTGGGCTGGGCTTTGGGCTGGGCTCGAGCCCAAGACTGGGAAAGATGTCAGACCAGGCCGTGCTCGGCCTAGTCCCGCGGAACCGGCTTTTTCAAGCCCGACCCGAAACCCGGCAGGCCTTTGGACAGATCAGAAAAGTACCAAATTTTACATGTGGGCCCTATTTATTCTGTTTGTCATGTGAATCTATACAAAGTTGCGTCCAGATCTATAGAGTCATGAAAAAAATTTAAACAATTTCGATGATTTTTTATAGTGTGAACGCGAGGTTAAAGAAAAAACTAAGATGTTTTTCTTTATAAAATCTAATCTTCATATAAAATTAGGTTAAGAAATGGGTTCAAATGGGTTGAGAAATGGGGTTGAATCCATATGGGAGGTGTGTGTTAGATTGGTTTGGGTTTATGGGCATGTTTGGATGGTGTCTACCGCTCGCCGTGCCAATCCAAGGCGCGCCGACGTCCACGGCTCGTCGTCGCTCGCGTTGGCGAGGATTGGCAAACGAATCGGCCGCCCGCGCCAACTCCCGCAACCATGCTGACTGTGCGTCGGCGTGCCCATGCCCCTGCGCCCACGCCTTCCGCCGGCGAGCGCCAAAAAAGAGGGCGCACCGACGGTTGGCACGGCGAGCGCCGGCCGCCATCCAAACGCGCGCCAAAAAACAAACATTTATATAACAAATGGGGTGGGGTGGGGTGGGGTGGGTAGAAAAAAATAGTTTTATTAAATGGAGTGGAGTGGATATGGGTTGGGTTTAAACCCATTAACAGCCCTAGTACTCGAGCAGGGAACAATCGACGAAAACCTTACCGGAGGAGAAGAGACGAAGGTTCTGGCCGGCGGCGAAGAGATCTTGGCTCTCCCGGGCCGAACAGAGCGAGACAGAGAGGCCTCTTAGCTCGGGCTCACTTCTTAATGGGAGGTGAAGCTCCGACGTGGGCCCAAGCTTCAGCGACGGAGGGAGAGAGAGCTGGCCCAGGGCATGTTAGCCGTCTTTTCTAGGAGTAAATAGGTAGGTGGAAAGGACGGCGACGGGCAAAAATAATGGAGGAGGGAGGACGGCTGCCGGAGTCCAGCGCGACCATGGCCGTCGGATCGGTGTCGTGGCGGCGATGCTCCTGTGCTGGCGTCGAGCGTGTGACGTCAGGGTCGGAGGCACAGACTGGCGAGGTCGGCACGGCACGTGCAGGCGGCGAGCTCAGGCTCCACCTCTGGGCTCGCCGAGCCAGAGGAACAGGACGGGGTAGAGGAGCAGGGGAGGACGCAGGCCGGCTAGGCCTTTGGTGGGCAGGGCCGGTGCCAATGCTAGGCTGGGCCGGCGTGAGACGACAGAGAGAAGTGCTGGCCCAAACCGAGAGCAGGCCGAAAGAGAGAAGGCGGCAGCGGAAATGAAGTATAGGCCCAAAATGTCAAATGGGTTATTTCCCAGGAAGTTCTAACTCAAAAACAACTGAATAGGATGCTCCGAGATTGGGCCATAATTAGGCCTCCAATCTCGATATCTCCATTTCTCTTCTTTTCCCACCTTCGGCCCACCAACCAGTTTCCCTCACTCGCCGGCGATCGTCGTCACCACCACGTCAAGATGATGTTACCCGCCGCCGCCGCCGCCGCGGGAGTCCTCTCGCCGTCGCCTCCCCTCTTCGGCGGCAACACCCCGGCCTCGATCCTCTCATTCCCGCGCCGATCACCCTTCGCATCCACTCTCACCCTCTGGGTCTCCGCCCCCGGCCCGCCGTCGACGTGGGGCGGGGTGCCGGCGGCCAACCCCAAATACCACAACGCGAAGGTGGACGCGGGGGACGGGGACGTGGATGGGGACGAGCTTTTGCGGCTGTTCAGGCGGGAGGTGGCGCGCTCCGGCGTCATGGAGGAGATCAGGTGGCGGCGGAGGCACGAGGACGCGCGGGACAAGCGCAAGCGCAAGGCGCGATCCGCGTCTCGCAGGTTCCGCCGAAGGTGCGCCCCCTGCTCGATCGGTTGCTTCACTTCCATGATATCGCGCAGAGCAAATTTGATCCGTTCATCTTCTCATTCTTTTATTTTGCTCGTTGCAATTTAGCTGTGCTCACTTACACTTTTGCCTTCTATTTGATATTTTGATTACCATGTTATGATGTTCAGAGCTGACTATAACATTCTGGCGTGGTGCTCTGCAAAAAGTTCATCTTTTTTTTTCAAAGCGGATTGTATGTTTGTGCTTCATTCCCCGTTTTGCCCAGTGTCTGCGTGATGTTGTACCTATCATCTGAAGCAGAAAATTCCTGCAATTTTAGATTGCTACATTGGTTTGAACATATCCGGTAACAACACTAATTTTTCAGAATACCATGGGTACGGTACTTTCAACCAGTGTAAGGCTACTAATAGTCATGCTCGCAATGGTGCGAGAGTTTCATTATGTTGCACACTATTCTAATGGAAGAATTTGGGAGGATTCAATGATCCTTGCCAGAGGTTAAGACTTGGGTGTTTTTGTTTGAAGTATTTACAATTAGTTCCATATCTGTGATGATTGGTGTTGCTTGTCAATCATGCTTTCATGTCAACAATGTGCATTCGCCATCTGTACATTTGGAGGTGCCAGATCGATAGTCCATTCTAGAATTGGCAATGAAACCTTTATAGGGAACTTAATAATATGAAATAGGGTTATACTAAGTGTACCTTGAGCTTAATTTTTGTTGTCATATGCCCCTGATGATTGCTCCTAACCATTTTATTGTTGCAGGCATTTCAAGGGTCCATATCCGAGCAGGAGCTAAAAGAGGGAATCAAAGACGATGATGAGAAAGACAATTGGGAGCTTCCTGGAGGCGCGTTCCCTTCATACAGATGAATCACAATGTTTTTTTGCTTGACTGAGAGCTTTGACACTTCCTAGACCAGCTCTTTTTTTAGCTAGAGCAGAAAATTGAATAGATCTTACCTCCACAATTCTAGGCTTCTATGTGATTTGGGACCAATGCAGTGAGATACGAGACACAGTGAATGTGCATTCAGAATGTAAATCTTTTCCGAAATTTGAATGTTGTGTTTCAGGTTGTGAGCCTACTGATTTTCTAGCTGTGTGTTTGTGTGCTTGCTCTAAGGAATCAGTATCTTGTGCAGTTGTGAACTAAAATGAATTCATATAAGAATTAAATATGGCAACTCTTGTGAATTATATATGTAGTGGTCTGTTAATAGATCGTTGATGAGAACTTCTGGAGTTCTGTTCCAGCTAGTACCACTGTGCTTTATGTGTTCTTGCCATGTGATGGCCTAATGGGCCATATTCAGTGTCCACAAAATTAAGGTTTTTTTTGGCAAGGAGTTTATGTGTTGGCCTGATGGCCCTCGTGATGGTTTGCAAATTATGCTGTTGATGAGTAACGGAGTTGCTTAACATCTTCTGGTAGAATGGTACTAACTAGTATGGCCTAATATGCGCGTGCTGGCAGAGCTGAAGTAAATGACATGAAGAAAACGATAAGAAGAAGCAAGGAGAACAAACACAAGAACTCGTGGGCTCTCCTATATGCATGTCCATCTGCCACGCGGAGTTGGGTATAATCAGGCGCATGATTGAGACTTGTTCGTACCTTCCCATTTTTCTTTTCAATTTTTCGTTGAGTAGGCAATTATTTGCGAATGCTTGCAGAAAGCTCGACTGCTCCAGCACAGCAGCGAAAAGGGTAGATTGCTTCTGGAACTAGTGTCAGCAATGCAGGAGCATCTGCTTCCCTAGCTTTGGACCCACCATTGCACCAGTATTGTTTTCCTCTCTTGTGAGTAATCTTCTTTGGGATTTTTAGGAGCTCAATATCCATAATAAAGAAATTATTTACAGGTATAAAACACTATGATGATCCAAAATTACTGTGAGATTACTGCCATTCAATCAAACGGGTTACAAGGACAGGGAATCTGAATTTGGTTGATATTAGTCACCTGGTTAGCAGGTCAGTGCTCGATTGTCCAACATAAGAACTACTTCTGTTCACTTGCTTGCCCTGTGGTCAAAGAAACGATTTCAATGTGTCAGAGCGTAGTAGGTCAGCTGGTCTTCGATGATGAACAAACCCATACCGACACCAGCCGAAGAAATTAAAAACCTAGAATACAGTTTCCCATGTCCTTGAAATACCCAACCATTTCTCTATTCAAAGAAATCGTCTCTTTTCATGCAAAGTGCCAGGAGATGCACGAGCAGGTTCCAAATAACCAGTATTGACAAGCACAAGAATCTACCCGGTGGTTTGCAAAGAAATCACACACTGCCCAGTGCCCACATAAGTTTGCAATATGCAGCAGGTAACTGGCAGTCTGGGATACAAGTTGTTTTAACCCAGCAAACCCCATGTGAATCTGGATTCTGGCACTCTGCCCTGTTTTTCGTTCAATTGTACAGTACCTCGTATGGAGCCAGCTGCCCTGCGTCTGGCCTAAGCCCCTTCACATCCCTCCAATGTGCAATGAGCACAATGCAGCAGAATTTTTCACAGAAGTTCGCACAGTTCAGGCTGCAGAGTGGAGGTTGAGCATTTTCTAGACATGTCATGGGCAGAACCACATAAACTTGTAGTGCCAGAGAGACACGCAATGGTGTGCCAGCTTACCTGCCAGAAATCCAGGCACTGTTGTCCCAATGAAAGAACCTTTCTAGGTCCAAATTAGAAAACAGTATTCAGGTATCATGTCAGCTCATGTGTCTATATACATGCATTGCAACATTATTATACATGTGGACATTACAGTATTATACTGATGGGGCACCAAACTGCTGAATCACGGTTCAAATGTATAGTTTACTCTTTTTAAGTCTTTCTCAGCACTTTTGAGTTATCTTCAGATAGCAACATCACCAGAAGGCACCAAACCAATCGACACTTGCCAGCTTTTGTATTGGTGTCTGGTGTCCATGGTTTCCTGATTACTACAGCAAAGCTAACATTGATAACAAGGGCTGGTTTGGGGAGTAGACATTAGGAAATTAGAAAGGCTATATCTGTTTGCATCCCTTGTATGCAACCTGTCCTGATAAACCTATGGACAGTGGTAGAATAAAGAACTGGGACCCTTGGAGCCAGACAAGGCCATCCTGTCAAAGAACTTATCTATAAAGTAAAAACAAGAGGCACTAAAGTTAAAGAGAAAAAGAACCTAGGTTTTATCTAGTGTTTGTGTGTATGTGTGAGGTTTAAGAAAATAATCTAACCACTGAAGGTTCAGTAATGAAAGATGGGGAAGAAAACAATGGCTATGAGAGTGATCTGGATGTTGATCTAGTCGCTTTAGATTATTTTTTCTTTCTTTAGTTTTCTAAGAAAATAGCTGATTTGATAGCAGAAGAATACTTTCCCAAAGCTACTAGTTACATCTAAAGATGCTAAGCATAAAGGTGCCATCATGTAAATAACTGAATATAAAGTAAGAAATTGTAAAAGAAAGCAAGCAGCATATATTGTCCGGGTGTGATTTTTTTTTCGTGAAAAGCCAAATGTTCCTCGAGGACCACTACAGCAAGGAAGGTGTACGATCCTTGTCTGCGTCACAAACTGCCAGCTAACCATCTCCAGTTACTGAATTGAGTTGTATACTTGTATCCTCCACAGCAAATTTGTTTGCATTTGTTAAATTGGCGACCAGCAATCAGACAATGAAATCCAGTTCTTATCCATCAGTGGAGGAACATCAAACCAAGGTAAATGACTGAAGAAATAAGGTCAGGTACTTCATTGAGTTCAATGTATGCATTCTTTCTTTCACCAGCCAAACTTACAGTAAATCATGCTACCTATCTGTATCTACAAAGAATCATTTTCCTCTTAGATATGTAACAAAAATGGATGATTCTAAATGAACTAAAAGAAGTAAACCTTCTAGAAAATATACTAAAGAGCAAATCACTCTTTCACCTAACCCCTTTCATGAATCTTCTTCCCTGTTTGTGTCACCCAGACGTGTATCATGTCCCATGCCAGATCAAACGCAGTGCTTACCCATCTACCATGGAAGATTTCCAGTTTGTGGATCTATGAAGATTTTATGCACAAATTCCTTTAAACCAGTATCGTATACTTCACAAAACCGGTTTGGCCAATCCTTCGGTTCCACTGGTTTGGTCCCTAGACCAGGTGCCCTGTCCCTGGATCCAACATTCTCCTCGTCTTGCCAATCTGCGACATAGGTTGCGACACGTCCGAAGAACTTATCCTTGAACACCTCCCAGACTTGGTACTTGTAGTGGTTGATTAGCATCACTCCTTGCCCAATGTTTGCATACCTCATCCCTTCCTTTAGATGGAAGTGGTGCACCACATTGATGAGAGACGGATTCAATGCGTCCGGCCTGACGATCGATTTGTGGCGCTCTGGGGCAGCCAGCCGGCAGGTGTAGCCTGTTGTAACTCCTTTCCTGGGAACCTTAGTACGGCCTGATGGACCAAAGCTGTGGCATGCAGTCCTGAGCTCACCAATCCGCGGCTTGCTGGAGTAATTCCGGAGGACATCTTGTAGAGTTCGGTTGCCAGGGAAATGCAGGAACTCATCAATGTCAATGAACCCGACCCATTCGCAGCTCTCTCGGGCCCTGAGAGCACAATGTGCAAATCCAGCCTCTTGAGATTTCAACCATGGCCACAAGTAGCGTGTCACATTGTACTTGGATGGATCCATGGTGTTGAGGACTTGCTCAATGTCATCATCACTGTTGTTGTCATAGATGAACCATCGCTGCACACCAATGTGCGAGTGGTAGATGATCCATTCCCGGATGAACCGTGCTTGATTGCGCATCATGGTGCATACACACATTGAGTGCGCCTTTTGCCGCCGATGCCTACTGTGCCATTGTCTGTTATACCGAGGAAGTGGCTCTGGTTGCGCAATTGAGGGAAGTGTAGAGCTTCCACGGCCCTTAGTCCTGATGGAAACCAGAATAGGCTTGCCATCACTGTCTCTATTGTTGTTGCTATCCATTGTCATCTTGAGGAACCGGTGAATGCGGACTGGTATCACACACCGGAATATCTCTTGTGCAGCAGAAACCACAGGAGAGGTGACAACAAGCTTTGGCTTTGAAAAGTCCCGGCCGAAGACACACTCATACCGTGATGCCACACCAAGACGGCCTGGACGGAGGTTCATCCCCTTCGCAAACACGACAGTGGAGTTGTCACGCCCATCAAGAAGCGCGGTGTAAGCCAGCCTATCCCATTGGAGAGGCATCACCGGAGCTGACTGGGACAGCGTCAGGGAGATAAGCACCCCGGGGACCCCAACAGGGCAATGGACAAGGGTGGGTCCATCCAACGAGGTGGCAACAGACAGAGGCAGGCGGCGCACCAGCGAGGAGTTGGCCGGAGTGTACAGGCACTCGAACTGTCCCGAAGCTGGTAGCAATGAGCCTTCTCTGAGTATTAGGAGAACACGATCCGGCAAAGCCACAGCGTGCCGGATTTGGACAGACGACAACACAGTGTTGGCGCCGACGGCGCCAGCTTGGACCTCTCTGCGCTCCGACGAGACGGCGTTCAGGGTGCTGGACGGCCATGCCGTCTTGAGCACAGGCCGGAAAGATGCTGCATCACGGGACAACAAAAACACGAGATCAATCACCAAAACATGCTCACCAAAAAAAGGAGAGAACGAAACGAATTTTTGAGCGCCTAAATTCAGAGACAACGACGCAGACATTCTTCATGTGACTACATGACCTTTTTCTATTCCAGTATCAATCAGTCAAAGGCAGCAGCAACACTAGCATAGTTTAGTTCAGTGACAAGAACTACTCAAATTACGCAACTACAGTTTTTTTAAAAAAAAATACGACACTACCAAATGATAAAAACTGCAAATTTCGCCTGATATGGCAACACCCAATCAGATCTACCAGGCAGCACCCTCGCAGCCTCACGACCAAAAAAGACCACCTTTTTCCACCTCCCTAACAACAAACACTAAGCACCACCCAGAATTGTATGATTTGTATCTACAAATGCAAACTTTTCCCCGCAAATCATTTGAGTCCAATTGATCCCACCACGCTCCAACCACAAGATTTCCATGAGAACATAATTCTGGTGAGACCTACCTAAACCCAACCAAGATCCAACTTACCCCACGGGGACTAGACGAGAGCAAGCTAAAAAAGAACAAAAATAATGGAGGAAGAAGCGGGGTGGAGGCTCACCTCCAATGACATGCACGGCGCCGAAGCCGACGGCGCCGGCGCAGAGGAGTGCGAAGAACGCCGCGAAGAGCCGCCGCTGCGTCCCTGCCGCCGCCGCCGCCGCGCGCTGGCTCCTCGCGCCGAAGCTCCCACCTCCGCCGCCGCCGCTCGCCCCCTTGCTGCTCCCGAGCCTGCTCAGCTTCCGTTCCTTCGCCGACATCGCCATGCCTCGCCCCACCTCACCTCACCGGCGCCGCCTCAGATCCACGAGCAGTGGAGGCGAGAAGCATTGCAGCCGTCACGGCGAGCTCTCTCTCTCTGTCTCTCTCTCTCTGTCTCTCTCTCTCTCTCTCTGTCTCTCTCTCTCCGGCGAGGCTCTCTCTCTCTCTCTCTCTACTCTCTCTCTCTGCCTCTCTCTCTCTCTCCGGCGAGGCTGCCGTTAATGGCGAGGAGGCGGAGGTGGTGAGCGAGCGGTGCCGCCGCCTACGAATCCGAAGCAGGACATGCAGGTTCTCAGACATGAGCCTCTCGAGGGGCCCCCTCTTCGCGACGCTCTCGCTGCCGCCATTGTTCCCGAACAGCGTCACCTCCTGGCTGGTTCGCGAACATGGCGGCGCTGGAGAAGTGCACGAGGAGCTACGGGCTGGACGAGCTGGACGTGAACTCGTACCTCTCGGTGGTGGCGCAGCTGATCAACCGGGAGGAGGACGTGCAGGAGCTGTGCAGCAGCCGCATCCTGCACACCTCCTACGCCCACCACCAGGCGCTGCACTTCTTCAGCGGCGCGCATCGCCGTCTACAAGTTCGTCCACAACAACGCCAAGGCCATCGCCGCCGTGCTGTCCATCGTCGGTGTGCTCGTCAGCATCTTCAGAACCCTCCTTTCTCTCAAGCTACACCAGCATGCATGACCAGCCATGAATGAAGCTCGCCTTCATGCATGTGCCATGGATGCTCAGTCACCGAGCCTTCCAAGCATGCGTGGGTCAGTGGGTGTGCGTATATATATATATGTTATGTGTTTATGTGTTTGTCTTTCTTAAGGTGGCTGTTTGTAATTTGGATTTGTTTATTCGATACGATTTTTTTTTAACATAGCGTAGGAGAATTGCCACCTCAATAATGTTAATGGCTAATTACAAAATGCAATCCTACAGTCGCCCATCGGCGCATGTCATCTAGAAGCTGTTGGAGGAACACTAAGCGCGGTTTTTCCTTTGAGACAAATAGATAGTTATTTCGCTCGAGTCAGATGGACCAAATTGTTTCTAAAATGATGGATATTGTGCCACGATGGGGGTTTTGTCATAGAAAGTCATCGATCCACCAATTCGAGAGGCGCGAACGATGATGCCAGCCTGCCGGATCGAGGAGCGGGATGTCGAGGAGAGTTGCCGGTCGTCAGGGTTTTTTATATCGGCTAACAGGAAATATCAGACTCTAGAGATAAATCCAAAATTCGCGGAATTCAGAAATTTCAGTCTAAATATCAAACGAATTTTTCCAAACCTGGGTTTGAAAATATGTCGAGTTTGAACAAAAACCAACCAAAATTTTGGCGAAATTTCAGTAAAATTTCGGCCGAAATTTCGGTCTCTCCGAAATAAACTTTTGAAATATTCATTTCAGAAGGTTAAAAAAATCACATGATTGGAAATACATAAATTTTATGCACCTCACAAATAAATTGAAACAGAATGAAGATTTGATTTGTGTCAAGCATAATGTGACTTTAATGTGTGGATCTGTACAATGCACATTTTACTGGCAAACATCAATCAGGCACCCGTACAATGCACATTTTGCTGGAAAACTACAAACATAAATCTATTATCTTTGAACATCTTGTAGCCGCCAAAAGAAATGTTCAAGATGCATATTTTTGTATAAAGAAGCAGTAATATAATGACTTCAGCATTTGGCAATAAGCAAACTTGCAATAATAGTGTACTAAACTATAGTAACCCAAGCATAACAGCAAGAGCAATCAAACAGTACATCATGCATATTAAGATGATCTAACCATAGTACCACACTAATAGAGGACATGATGAGTTTATGACCATAGTTGTTTCATGCTTTTCTTCACTATGTAACCAACCCATGATTGTGTCCGATTGATTAAACAGGCCATCATCAAGACTCATTGAATATGGATCAACATCACCTTGATCTTTATTCATCTTTTCTTGCTTGACGCGTAACTTCAAATTGTAGTGAACAAACACCAGCTTTTTGAGCTTCTCATAACCAAGACGTCCTCGCAGCCTCGTATGGATCAAGGCAAATGCACTTTAGTTTCGCTCATAGCCGCTAGATGAGATGCACTGTGACACAATTCTAATAGCATACCTCTGCAGCTCCCTTGTCTCGCCTTCAAACATTGTCCACCAAACAGCTAGAAAGATATAGATGTGAGACTTTGTTATAAAAATACCGCAAATTAATTTAAAAGTTGCAATTACTTGCTGGCATATGGCCTACCACTTTACGTGCCATGATCCCACCAAACTTCCCTACATAGCTCCTAAATGCCTCAAATTCAGCAAGAGCCTGCAATCCACTGTCGATGGAGTCTTGTATCCTCTCTATTGCCTCTTGGAATAAATTAACATAATCATGATTATCACTTAGGTGCAAGTGATAGTGTTCTACTGAGTCAAGAACAATAGCTGCAAAAGGTAAAGAATAGAACATAAATTACATTTGAAGACGGTATGAAAAAGCATGATATATATATAATTGGCATGTATCATTTTTCTTACCACAGCAATGACCAGAGTGTACTTATACAAATAGCTAACCCTCTTGGTAATCTTTTTCATGTACCTGGTGCAAACTACTGATCCTTCACCAAGATAGCTTTCCATTTCCTTAAGAGCAATCACCATTTTTGGCATAAAACCAGATAGCGTCCCATTGTCTTCATCCGCATATCGTAGGACGGTATAGAGTGGCCCAATTGTGTCTAGGACGCCCTTGACAGAATGCCACCAGTAGTACTACTCAACCAATCTTCAACTAAACTATAGTTATTGTCATTCCGCTATTCAAGCTCCTTCCACTCAGAGGACACTACCCATACTATTGAGAAGCATGTAGACAGTCCCAAATCGTGTGGCATTTGGCCGGATCAACTCTCCACCAATAATCTTTTTCATCTCACTAGGCAACCTATTATGATTATAAAAGAACTTGGCAATTGTTTTGGCACTTTCCACAACATCATCAACCTTTGAGAATTTTGCTATGTCCTTCATCATGAGGTTAACGGTGTGAGCGGCACATGGCTTCCACACAACATGGTTGTACTTAGCAACAACCAACCGACATACTTTTTGTAGTTGGACCCATTGTCAGTGACAATTTGCACAATGGCCTCATGTCCAATCTCATTTACCGTCTCCTCAATCTCCCTAGATAGAAAATTTGCATGCACATACAAAAAATCACATCAATTACACCTAGAAAAATAAAATCAGTAAAAATATTTTAGAAAGTAGCAAACACATCAAAATAAGCACATCACCTGCATTTTGTGTTTCATTGGTTGCATCAATAGTCTTGTGGAAGAACACACGCCCATTGCAATAGACCATAAAGTTGATTATCCTCATTGCCATGGGTCCTGTCCATGAATCACACATGAGTGTGACACCATATATAGCCCAATCTTTCTTAAATCTATCTATAGTGTTCTCCATGTCTTGTAATTTTATTCCAAACCTATATTGTCAATTTCATTCGCAATGAACAATGTTGGTGTCAAGCCTAGTTGTTGAGTGTCACCCCTCAAATTTAACTTACCTTGAGGGTTGACGATCCCGTGCACTAGCCCCTGGATCAGTACGCTAGTGCGGAAGACCAAGTATCCGATACAAGCGCACATTGATAAAACAAATTCCTGAATATTACACCACATTGTTGCGCTCATAGGCGACTTTAGTAAGGCGGCCCGCTCACGCCTTAGATTACAAGGAATAGTTCAGAGTACAACGGGCACCAAAATAATCACCCAAAAGAATCCCTCTCGACTACGGTCCATCAGCGACTGGAGCGGCCCCTAAGACTCCTCGGGTCCACCATGGTCCTGTCCATTGTCTTCGAGACACGCGTAAGGGTCATCTTCAACTCCATCATCTAAAGAAGGTAAGTAGACGAGGTCAGCGTCATCCAAACGTTGGCTAGTTAACACTTCCCTTAATGCATTTAGTGTAGAGGGCTTTATTTGGAGGAGAGGGTTATTTTATTTGCGGAAAGCCAAGTTTATAAGACTTTTGAAAATAACCTAACTAGCATTAGCCCACACTTGTATTGTTATAAATAGATCAGAGGTTTCCATCTTAATCATGCATCACAGACCCAAATATTAGCCAATCAAGACGACCAACACACAAATCGACAAACCCTTTCCATAACTCAACCCACAATCGACCAACCATCGACCATAAATCCAACCGGCTTACCCCAAATCACCTCAATCCATACCAGCTTATACTCAATTAACACACAAATTGGCCAACCCTCGATCATAAACCCAACCAGCTTACAAATCACCTCAATCCATACCACTTCTTACACCGGGCAGTTTCAGCACTCTGCCAAACGCTTCCTTCATACACCTGGTAGTTTCAGCACTCTACCAAACGATTCTAGGGACAATTTCAGAACTCTGCCCCGAATACCCGGGGCAGTTTCGGAACTCTGCCAAACGAACTCCTAAGGCAGTTTCGGCACTCTGCCAAACGCTAAAACAATTCCTAAGGCAGTTTCGGCACTCTGCCAAACGTTAAAGCAATTCATAAGGCAGTTTCGGAACTCTGCCAAACGCTACTTCCACGGTCATCGACCACACCACACCAAACACTTGAACTTTCCCAACCGACCGAACAAAACCGACCAAGTTTCCACATATCCAAACCCACAAACACAATCAGCCCAACATGCATCTATCAGCCCTAACTGTCAAATGTCATGTCATATTAAATGAGAATAAGGAATGCTCGGTGAATATCGGTTCACCGTTCCGTGGCGATTGGCCAGAAGATTTGTTAAGCCTAAGCAGGTCTAAGCAAGCTTTACCCATTAAGTAGGGTTAAAGTGGTTACCAAACTAATCATAGGCTAACAAGAGCAATGACAATCAAGGCAGTCATTAAGGCTACACAGTTCAAGGCAGGCATGTATAAGTATAACATGATTAACAAATAGGCAATCTACTAAGCATGCAATTTGATAATTAAACAATATAGTTTAAGAAAAACTGGGTATGAATCATGATATTAGTGATGTTAACCCGCACTAGGGAAAGTCGCTGTCTCTCCCTAATACGGATCACATCTAAAGAGTAAGTGTTAACTCGCCTTGATCCGGTAGATGGCCCTCTTCGGCGTCCCCAAATCTCTCCTTGGGATCGCCTACGTCTAAACATACCAATGACCAATAATTACTACTAATAATTCAATGGAAAACATGATGCATGCACGATCTAGGTCGAACTATCGGCATAAATACCTAATGTCGATTAGCGAACCTAACTTGCGTATGATATGTTATGCATGCCATAGTGCATTAATAAGTAATATTAGTAATATATGATAGTCTCTAAACCCAAAAATACGATTTGGTACGATACATTCGCAAAAGGGTGATTAGGGTTTCTCGGCAACAAGAAATGGCGAATATCGGAAGTTCCACCTACTAACGAGGAAATGTTTATAGGAGTTGATGATAATCTAAGGCCCCTAAATAATGAGATGAACCTAGGCTATAGTTCTTAATTAATTTATTTTCCTAGAGCATCTCATGTGTGGATTTATTAAAGGAAAAGGCTAGATGATTGGTTAATGTTTAATAATAAAATACCCTTAGGATTATATTTAAATTAATTTGCAAAAGTAAACTATTCCAGAAATATTAAAGCATTTATCCATCCAATTTTCTAGACGTCAGTTGGTGTCAAATTCAATAATTGGAACTAACCAACAGATTCCCTAGAGTTAAATTAACTATTTAAATATAAGAAAACCTACAAATTTAACTATCAGTGCCAAATAAATGATTCTATGGATTAATTAGAGTACTAAAAGCATTTTAGTGTGTCCTAAAAATTGTTAAGGCAAATATTTATTCAATATCTTTTCTAAAGGTTATTTGGTGTCTAATTCACTAATTGACATAATCAATAATTATCCTCTAATAATGTTATTGTTGCCATAAAGGAAAACCTACCATTTTAACCAACAGTGCGAAATTCCCTAATACAGTGACCACGATCATATTTTTATAAAATAAATTGTCGTCTCTAGTATTTACCTTAATTTTTCTAGAATTTTTAGAAGCCCCTTTGCTATTTTAAATAAATCTAAACCGAATTCTAGAATTAACAAAGGATTAAATCGCTGGAAAAGGCTATAAACGGTTCGGCATCAAATGACGACTACACTCGACATCAAACAATAACTTTGCTAGCGTACGGCTCCGACCAAGACAACTACAACGAGGATGTTCTACCTAGTATTTTAAAAGGCTATATGTTATATTTTCTAAAATGCCCTTTATTTACATTTTAAATTAATAAATAAGGCCTTAAAATACCCACTTAAATTTGTTTATAGAAATTTCTATAAGTTAAGGGCACAATTATATTTTTCCTATGATGTATATTAAGTCTAGTATTCTATGTAATTTTTTAAGGAATTTTGGAGCTATTTTTCTGTTTTAATTAATAAATACTAAAGTAATTATGTTATTAATTTTATATAAAAATGTATTAGTTAATTATGAAAAGATATATTTTTATTAGGCTCTATACAGCATCTAGTATCTTACATAATTTTTCCTTAATTTTTGGAAGTCTTCTTCTATTTTTAATAAATAGAAACCATAAATCAAAACCTGTAAATTACTGCACCCTAGCTGCTGGCGTCATGCTGACGTCATGCTGACGTCAGCCGTTTTAACCTCCGACCAGCACACAGCCCGTGGAGAGAAACGGCGATTGCGGAAGCTACGGTCCACCGATTTGCATGTTCTTGGGCACTACGGGTTCGTCTCGACGGCCCGCTTATAAAGGTGCCAGTTACATGGTCTACGGCGGTCGGACATGGCCGCGCGGCAAGCTACAGCGGCGGCGATACATAGGGTGCACGGCGGCGGCGCTACGGTAAGGCTACGACCGAATTGGACGGTGGGAGAGCATTGGGGAGGGTTGTGGGTGCTTACCTAGAGACGCAAGAGCTCGGATAAGGCTCGAAACGGCATGTCGACGCGAGCTCCACGGTGGCACCAAAATAGGCCAACGGCGGCGACGATCTCCGGCCACACACTAGCCAAATTAGATGAGGGGAATACTTGTGAGGCCATAAGGACTCTCAGGACGGAAGGAATTAAAAAATAGCGAACCGAGGAAGAAGATATCGACGGAGATCGCCAAGGGTTTCGGGTCGGCGAGAAATTCCGGCAACTCCGACGACTTCGGCGGCATTTGGTGGTGCTTGAATGGTCACGGGGCAAGTTTAGGGCCCGAAGACGCGCTCGGTGATGCATGGAAAAAGGGGTAGAGCAGTGACAGGATGGCGTGGGCTGGGCAGAGCTGCAGGCGGCGGGGTGGCAGGGCATGGCAAGGTGACCCGCGCGCAGCGCGGCTATGACGGAGGAGGTGCGGCGTGCGGCGCGGCCGGTGCTGTGCAGTGGCATGGCGCAGCACGGCTGGTAGGGTAGGCTACGGCGGCCACTGTGCAGTGAGGGAGCGCGAGGGAAGGAGAGAGAGAAACAGAGAGAAGAAGAGAGAGAGAGCTGCTGGCAGTGGGGCCCACATGTCGGTTTAACTCAAATTCAATCGAATTTTCGGGTTTTGACAAGTTTTAAAATACTTCTCGAATTGGGATGTTACATTGAGTCAACCTCATTGCAGCTCTAAAATATGGACAATTCGCTTTCAATACAGGAATATCATTGGCATGAAACCACATTGAGTCATTGACCAAGCTTGCCTAAGCTTATTCATGGTGCCCTTGGCAAAAGCCATGTTGATCCTAGGCTGGATAGGCCCTCTGCCATATAATGGCTCCTCAGATTTAACAGAATGAGAAACCCTACCATTACCATACCTATGACTATGATTACTAGCCAATAGTACTGCCATGCCCACTACTAGCTCCTTGCTCATATGTGAAACCACTTCCCTGATGAAACTCAAATTCTTTTTTTATCTTTGTATTGCCATTTGAACCTACTCCTCGTCACTAGGCTCAAACTCGTCCATCTGATGGCTACCAAGTTCCTCGATAAGATCACCTTCCAATCTTTTTCTAAATTCCTTTGATTCTTTCCTCTTCTTGATTCAAAACGAGTGGTTATTCCTCATAGCACTTCGAACTTGAATTGACATAGACATGCATTGTTGCACATTACCAATTATTCCACTTAAATGCTCTCTAAGCCAGGTGACACCTCCTGATTTGAAATTATGGCCACAAAATCCACATTTGAAGCCTGAGTTAATTTTGAAGCCATGATTCCACACATTCTTTATGTCTCCATCATTTGTATCACCTTTTCTTTCTGCAATTCGAGGAACAAACATAAAAATTGAAGTTGCCAAAAGCCTAAAACATCATAAATATATAGAAATGATGCACGAGCTGCACATATTACCAAATATCCCGACACCCTCGGCCGGCTTGAGTGTTGTCTATATCAATGGGTGTGGTTTGAGTACCATCGGTCGTCCCTCCAATGCCTCCACCACTACCATTGCCTTCACATCCGACCATTTTGTCAAAGTTGAACACCTAACAATAAATGACGTTTGAACACTTAACAATAAATGATGTGAAATGTTTGCACACACAACAATAATTGAAACAATAATCAAAATATTTGAGGCATTTAACTGGAGTACTATTCTTTCTAATACAGTATGGCTCAGGCCACTTGCCTTTTCCACCATTATTCTTCCCATTTGCAATGTTTCTTTTGAGATTCAAATTTGGACAATGTAACAATATTACCAATAGTAATTATAGTGTGATGATAAAAAAAATCTATATAATCAGATTTGTGGACAACTACAGTGGGAAGTATAGTACTACAATGCTACTGAATTGGAACTGAAAAAACACAAATTGCTATCAGCATCTGCATTCCATTGTTATAGCATATTGTAAATACTAAATATTGCTGCTGTGTTAGTCTCCAATCACATATTCACATCTGATTGAGATGATGCGGCAGTGAGGCGGCGGTGAGGCGGCGGTGCACCTACATGGAGATGGACGCCGGCGGCAGCGCACCTTGTTGGAGTGGATGGAGGCTGTGCTGGAGCCGCAGCAGGGAGGGGTGGGAGGGTGGCAGCCTGGCGGCAGTAGGGAGGGTTACACAGGAGGGAAGAGCCACAGGGAGATCAGGAGGAGCCACTGCAGGGAGCCACCGCAATTTCGTGAGCAGAGAGGAGTGGAGGAAGGAACCAATCGAGCTATACAGATGGTTGAGAAGCCCTAGCTCTGCTGGGCCGAACTATGCAAAAAAAAATTCAAATTGGGCCAAAATTATTTAACCAATATGGGCTCTTATCGTCGTGGGCTGCAACAACCAATATTTCTGAAATTTCACCAAAATAAATTTCCCTGCCAGTCGCATCCAAATGAAGGTGTTGAAATTACACCGTAGGAGCAGGTGTGCAGGGGTCTCCAAGTTTCGCCAACACAGGGGGCAGAAGTTGTCGTTAGGGATTTGTCTTTGCATGAGGGCGTCCACTGTGTAGCACCCTGTTGTGAAGCATAAGCAAGAGGAAGAACTTGCCCTTGGAGGGTGCCCAATGTTTTCTGGCTATCGTCAGTGACAATGTGGGGTAGTGACCCACAAACTGCAACCTATAAGCTGATTTGATCTAGTAGGTGCCATCAGGCTTGAAACGCCAGGCGAAAAGGGTAGCTTCTCCTTGGTTGAGGATGATATGGGATACCTGACTTAGAAGTTGGACCAATTCGGGGATCATCCCAGAGGTGAGGTTTCTTGTAATGTCTGTAATCCAATTGAAGTTTGTTAGGGCACTAAGGACTAAACGGTTCTTTCTAGACGAGCCCCGGAAGAGTTGTGGGGTCAATTTCCTTTAGGGCAAGGCCGGAGTGCCAGGGATCACTCCAGAGGGACAATCTGGAGCCATCCCCTAAGGTCACCGAAGTTCCCAGGCGTACAAGATCGAAGTTAGGGCTGGTAGGTGAATCTAATGCTCCTGCCTAGGGGACCAGTAGAGATGCCCTGTTCGGTCATAGCCAGCGAAGTTGGAGGGCCCTACCGAAGAGGTGGGGGCACAAGCAGTGTCCTAGTTGACCCGACTGTGCTCCGCGGAGGACGTGGCGTAGCCTTTCCAGAGCCAGGCTCTTCTAATGATCTTGTCAATCTTCCTTATGGTAGAGGCGGGCAGTTTGATCACAGACAAGAGATAGCTTGGTAGCGCTGAGAGGACCGCCTTTAGCAAAGTCAATCTCCCGCCCTTGGACATCATTGGGCCCCGCCATCCAACTAGCTGGGGAGTGTTGAAGTATAAGTGCATATCCCTACCTTCCCCATCAATTTAGGCTTTTGGGTGAACTGGTAAGGACATGCAACTTAATAGACCATGAGTGGATGGGAGGGTGCTATCAACCCTCCCCCCTCTTGTTATGGTCGACAACTTATACTTGGCGGCCTATAGCCGACAGGTGGCGTATGGTGGACTTTTTTTTGCTTAGGGTGGATGGTTTTGGTTGTGGAGAAGGTTAGCTTTCCTTGTGGTGGTATCGACCTAGCTGTAGCACAGGACGCGCACGAGTCAGCGATAGATTTAATTTGTGGTTGTGACCTAAGTGATCCGATGTGCTTTTGCTTATTAGAGAGAAGGTTTTGTGGTTGATCCATTTATCCGATACTACACACCACCTTCCTTTTACATGATCAAAGAGGCCCACCAAGAAATTAAGAACATACTAACAGCTAAATTTGTTGATACATCAATTCGTTCGGTCAATGTAGGAAAGGTTGATAATACCGCAAGTAGTGCTCACAATTGGGCTTGACTGCTTGAGAAACCAAAAATAAGGACCATTGGAACCATGATTTGGTGTGTGTGCGCGCGCGTGCGCGCCTGTGTGTGTGTGTGTGTGTGTGTGTGTGAGAGAGAGAGAGAGAGAGAGAGAGAGAGAGAGAGAGAAGTGATCTTATCCTTTCTACTCAATATTCCTCTTCAGTGAAATGTTTCTACCATACCATCGAGGCTATCAGCGTCTCTACACCAAAAACCCTTATATGTACCGAATCATGGTTTGTGCTAGTTCATTACAAATAGGTGTGGAAGACCGACCTAAGCTATATTAGGGTTTGTGTCGAATATGCCTATGAATTAGGCTACGTGGATTCTGAGTTGCAATAGGCAGAGGATGATCGTGTCATATCAGACTCGTATCCATGGCCTCTGCAACAAATAGGGGTTCGTCGAACAAATATGGTGGACGGCTAGGATATGGTAGTCGACTATAGTTGTTCTGATCGACGACTTATCCTCAGCGGCCTATGGCCGACGGTCGGCCGTCGACCCTAGTTATGGTGTACGGTTTTTCTTCTTAGGTTTGACGGTTTTGGCCGTGGAGAATGTTAGCTTTCCTTGAGGTTGTATGATGACCTAGCTGTAGCGTCAGATGTACAAAGGTCAGTGGCCGACCTGTGGTCGCGATCCAAATGGTCTGTTGTGCTTGTGCTTATTACAAAAGAAGTTTTGTGGTCGATCCACAAGTATTGTTCACAATTGGGCTTGATTGCTTGAGAAACCAAAAATGATTATATAGTATTACATCATTTGGTTTATACAAAAATAATAAATTTAATTTAATTTAATTTAAACTGAAGCAAACAAAGGTCTCAGCCATGGCCTGAACTTACTGCACGTGGAGCTTAATTCACGGCTAGTGTCTCTCGTTCGAGAAAGAGCGGAGTGCATTAAAATGCCGACCAGCACACCCGCGATGGATAGCACCCTCGAGAGAAATCCTGTCTCGAGGGTTTTATCCTCCGTAGCCCTCGACAATCAACACAACATATTTGAAATTTTAAAAATACAAAACATGTATGTTGTTGTTCATATGCATTTTGTGGACTTTTATGCATCAAATCATCATCGATGAAAAAAATACAAATTTTTGAGCATCCAATGCGACGACCGCTACGTAAGTGAGTGCTTTTCGGATAAGTTCAGGGTTATCGTATGTTTCATTCATTACTATACCCAACATTTCAAACCAAATTTCCAAATATCAACGAAAATTCAATTTTTCATTACAGATGTGAAAAAACAAATTGATTAAATAAGTTTTTCTACTTTCTAAATAAATTAACATCCATTATACTCTAATTTACAGCAGAAGCTAAATATTAAAATGCTTATTCTCAACGGCTGACGGTTGGCCGTTGTGACAAACCGACGCCGTCTCAGTTTCTGACAGACGTTGTAGCACACTCGACGGTTTCGTTTGTATCCGTCGAGAGTAACGGCCCTGCCAACAGTATCTCGATGGGAACATTTTGGCCGTCGAGAGTAATGAAAGTATGTCGACGGTTTTGATGTGGCCATCAATACAATTTTTCGACACTCAAACACTATAGATTTTTCCTGTAGTGGTTGTTGCAGAGGAACCTGTAGATGGCGATCGGGATCCACATGTAATTCTTTCACTGTGCAAGGCGTAGCAATACGATGCCGTGAGACTGGCCGGTTAACAGAGACGGGCCCACATTGGTGAAGAACCGGAGCATCTGCTTGTGGCCGTGGGTGCTATATATGGAGGACGTACGCCCCTGTTGCTCTGTTCATGAGCTGCGACACGACCGAACTGAGACCGACCGAATAACAGAAACGACCGAATAACAGAAACGGGCCCACGCCGGTGAAGAACCGGAGCATCTGCTTGTGGCCGTGGGTGCTATATATGCAGGACGCCCCTGTTGCAGAGCTCGCGCACCGGCGCACGTCGTCTTCTCGTTCTCGGTTCATGAGCTGCGACACGACGCAGAGGTAGAAGCTGACGCCCAGCTCGCCGGCATCATCACCGGCCATGGCGCGCTCCTAGAATGCCGCCGTGTTGACAAGCCAGCAAGGGGTGGGTGACATCGTTCAGATATAATGGCGGCAGAGAGAGCATGGCCAGCATGGGGTTCCATCGGCACGAACTGGCCACCAATCATCTCCTCCATGGGCACGAACTGTTGGAGTTGGACATATATGGGGCCACGAAGTATGCATATGCATGTGTAGTAGCCATAAGGAAGAAATAATGGCGTTGATGCATTAAAGCGCGCCTCGCCCGGTACAAATGGGGATGATTCACTCATATAGTGTAATTAAAGAGTTGATGTCCAATTAATTGGGAAACACTTGACACGTACCATGCATACAACAGCAGATGACAGGTACAAACTGTACAAGCAAGTAAGCAACCATCTTATGAAAATGATACTAATAACTGGAACACAAACATATATACACACAGGGAGGGAAAGTACAGCGCGCAGATCAAAAGTACAAGCGATCTTAATTGAGGAAAAACATAAACGAAAGTACGAAACACAGACACACATATTAATATATATGTTCGCTTGATAGGGTAATTAAGGGTGTGTGACATATACAGAGCATCTGTGGCACACGAAACAGCTGGGCCATGCACGAAGACGATCGAGCTTCATGGCTGGCGTTGCTTGAGGGAGATGAGGATTCGGAATATGCCCACCAGCACGCCGATGATGGACAGAACAGTGGCTATTGTTTTGACGTTCTTGTAGATGAACCTGTAGATGGCGATCCACACCCACCTCCTGTGCTTGTACTGCGCGAGGCCTTGCATGATTAGGGCAGAAGAGATGTCCACGACACCCAGCTGCGGGCACAACGACTCGAAGAAGTTGAGCGTCTGTTGGTAGCTGTAGGTGGAAAGGACGATACCCTTGCTGCACAGCTCGTGCACATCGTCCTCGCGGTTTATGAGCTGCGCCATGATGGAGAGGTACGAGCTGACGGCGAGGTCGTCGGCGCCTCCGGTCGCCGTGCATTGCTCCAGCGCCACCATGTTGACGAGCCAGCAGGAGGTGACGTCATACAGAAACAATGGCGGCAGGGAGAGCGTCGCGAAGATGGGACCCCTTGTGATGCTCATGCTCGAGAACCTGGACGTCCCGCTGGGCTTCAGCTTGACCCCAATCTCTGCGAGCTCCACTGCATTCGTGGCTTGCCCTAGCCCTAGCGTGTGCCTTGTCTTTCTTCTATCATACTCCCGCCGGTAATTAGTCTTCCCCTTCGGGACACATGCTTGGTAGAATCGGACAGCGCCAAGGAGATGCGCTGGCTCCTCAAAACCTTGGCTCATGTCAACAGCAGCTTGTTCAGCCCTGGAGGAATCGAAACGGGAACTCATACGACCAATGATCTCCGGCAGATACAGGGCCTTAAGGCCGGCGAGGAGGTTGAGCACTGGCCAGGGGATCTGGTTCTCCAACAGCATGATGTCCCTGAGGATGCTGCTCCTGCCTTTGGAGTAGATCACGGCTCGCAGAGGCGACTGTGGCTGCTCTCCTGAGGTTGGGAACAGAGAGAGAAGACACTCCACCAAGAAGCAGCCATCCAAGAACATCATTTCCGCGAACTCATCCGCAGTGATGAATTCAAGCACAGCATTGTCGGCGTAGAGGTAGCGGGCCTCGCCGGCGACTTGGGAGATCATGTTGTGGACTGCCTCCTTTGAGCAGGCCAGCCCTTGGCAGAAGTAGTCGGCAGCCATGCGCTTGACCTCCTTCATTGCTTCGAGCGCAAATTGGCCATGGTGGTAAGGACCGATCGCCACCACCAAAGGTTTTATGTGACACATGCGTTTGCCCACCCCGCGTAGGTGTGCAGGGAACCTATGGATCTTTGAGGAATGGAGATCTTCGGCCCTCTCCACTATATCTGGTTCCCCAACATTAGCAATTTGCGGCGTAGAAATATCTTCTTCAGCACTGTACGTTACAGAGGTTTTATCCTCTTGTACAAAATACGGTGCACTTTCTTCCATCTCGTGGGTCTCCCGTTGGGGCTGCTCGCCCCTAGGGGCAGGGGTATCAGAGGGATCTGTGCAAGGGTTAAATATATTGCTCGTTAGTTTCATGTCTTCAGCTTGGAATTGGATAGAGACTACCGAAAATGCATGCGGCTGGGGGTGTCTCCGGTAAAAGTTTCAGCTACAAAATTTTTTATTAGCTTCGCTATTTATAGTGCGTAGCGCTGCGTTCACCCTGGGCTCGCCACGCCTCCTTCCCAGCCTCCTCGTCGGGCCACGTCGCCCTTAGACTCGGCGCCGTCGGATCGTGCCTCGCTGGCCGACCTCCCGATCGTCCGATCTAGGCCTTCCCGGCGGGGACGGGTTTGCAAAAAAAAAAAAACTTGTGGTTCGCGATTTTAGTTTTACGTCTCTTTGGATACTCATACGAGCCCCTAGGAAGTGCTTTCACGGCTTGGCAACATTACGCTAAGCCTCCAGATGTTTTGCAGTCTTCGCAGCGCTGTCCTTTTGGCCTTTGTAAATGCATCTGTACTTTTAACGGAATTACCCGCAAATGCCATCGCATATAAACCCATTTCCTTTGCCCCCGTCCCCATCCCCGTGCCCTAGCCATCCATCTGAGCGTTGCCTCTCCTCTCGGTGTCTCCCCTTCCTTCTACTGTTCTACCCACTGTTACCTTGACGACGCCACCGCAGCCATCGTCGCCGGCCGGGTCGCCGCCGCTCCTCTCGCGCCGACCGCCGTCGCCCCTCTGGCGCATCGCCGGATCTAGCGGCGTAGGCTTCGGTCGGACCACCCCTGTCCACACCGGACATCAGGGTGGCCGCTAACCCTAGCCGTCCTCCCTTTTCCTCTCCCCGCGCCCCTTTTCCTCTCCCTTCGCCGCCGCACTTTTCTCTTCTTCTCCAGCCCGGTGCGCCGTGCTCTTCTCATCACGGCCCGGTGCTTGATGTCGTACTCTTCTTGCGTTAATCCCCACCACCGCTACCGGCTATGGCGGCCGCTCTCGGCTCGGGCGTTGCAGCCCATGTCTCCGCCTGTGCAAGACTTATTTTCGCATTCATCCTCCTGCAGCGGCGCCGCCATCTGTTCCCCGTTTCCACGCCTCCGTCTTCCGCCCCTCCATGGTACATGGCTTGAGGTTTTCTCTTTCTTTTTAATGGTCAAATAGGTACTAACAGCAGGCTGTATTTTCCTTCTTCAGTAAATGATTACAAACCATGTGTGATCTATATTCGTTTGTACTTTGCACGGTGCTGAATTAAAGCTGAGAATACGTGTTGCGGCTGTATGGATTCGAAGCTAATCTCCTGTTAGTGTTGCCTTGTTTGTGTTGTGGATAATCAGCCACTTCCAGCTGCAGTCAATCTGGTTTTAGATCTAATGGAAAGATTTATGTTCTTAAAACACATATAGGTTTTTTAGATTTTTTTATAAGTTGGTGTGGGTGGTATACAGACTGATGGGTTGGTGTGGGTGGTATAGAGACTGGGCTGAAAATTTTAATTGTACATCACAATGATTAGGTTCGTAACGTTACAGCCTAATGCTCAATTTGTATTAATGCCGCATGGTGATATCAGTGGATCTGAACGTCATTGCATACTACTGCTTGAACCACGAATCTATCTTCCTACCATACTGCATCATACATCAGTTCGTACCAAATGATGCTCCCTTTATGTCTTATTTACTTCTCTTTCTTGACTGATCCAGTTAAACATGCTTATCTTACTGTCTCCTGATGAAAATACTTTTGTTGTATCAGTTTTACTTTCCATACTTTATATTTCAGTTTGCTTATTCTCAGTATTATCGTGTTATGAATATACAAAAAAACGCCTTCTGTCGACTGCAACTGATTACAGTTTATTTAGTGCAGAGACAGTGTAGCGGTACATACTATTACCCAAATAATGTAAGTTATTTTTCCTTCTTTTATTGTATATGACAACAGCTTCAAATTTGCCATCAGTTATTTTAGCTGATTTGTAAATCAGAGCTTTATAGAATTCTGATACTTCATTAAACCACAGATTAACAAAATAAACAAAATTCAGATAGCTGCTACATACGTCGACCTTTTTTCCTATTGATGGCATAGCACAACTATGTTTCTCATAGGCCTACTAAAACTATTATACTTCCAGAACCAAGCTCGATCAATGTGAATAGTGGAACGAACATTACCTAAAAAACAATAGTGAAATAAATCACGCAATAATATTTTCCTGCAGAGGAAGAATACAGGAGCAAAAAAATTTCCCTCCCATATATTGCATTCTGGATTTGATACTTCTGAAATTCTTTTTTGGGTCAGTTGGTGATAGACATAAGGCTCTGCTTTCAGGATGCTTATTGTTAGTATATTGATTACTGTCCTGTCCAGACTTTATTATATATTTTTTACTTGGCTTTCTGTACTTGTTAGCTTGCCAATGGCGACAAATTCAATCCACATAAGGTTTCCTAATGACTAATATTGCCTGTGGTTGTTATTCAGTGCTGTGCTGGCCATTTTCATGGTTTAAGTTGCTTAGGCAATGTATTTCTGTGCATATGGAAGCAAATGCTGCCAGGGTCCAAAGATTAGTTTCATCTGTATTCTCCATTTTACTGCTTCTTTTAGGTTCACAAGAACTACCGATGTCTCTAAAAAGCCATAGATTAGCAAGTCAACATGTAGTAACGTTGTTGCTCCATCAACATTTCATTCTTAATCTATTAGAATTGCTATTTTCTGTACCATCTCACTGTTAGTTGTTTAAAGTTAGACTTTCATAAATGGGCATTTAGTAATATGGATGGTCTAGACAGAGCATGCCATCATGGGCAATAGGTCCAGGTTTTTCTAGGAAAATATACATACCTCTGCTTGCTGAATCCTTTTGATTTATTTCAAAACAAACCTAGCACAATCTTTAAGCAAACTGTATCTCCAGACTTGAAACTAAACATTTGCCAACATGAATAAAACATAGCTTTGTCCTTTGTTTTACTGTACATATGTTTTATATTTTGACTTTAGGACTGCATTACAAGGTTTGTTGTCCTGCACATGAAGAGAACAAACTCAAGCAGGTTCATATTTTGGGCATGTTTGTTTCAGTTGTCTTTGTTGAACAGCTTTAATTATGCAGTTCCACCTAATTCGTTTTTTTATTTATAGGTTTACTCTGCAATAGGTCTGAACTTAATTTACAAGGTGATCGACAAAGCTAATAGTTACTCAGTTAGCTAGCTAGCTAGGCTGGTGCGCATGCGCTATACTGAACAATGTGCATTCTTTGGTACCTTGTTGAAAATCTAAGATCATGCAATATCTGTTTTAAAGGAAAAACACTAGCTTAATAGGTCTACATTTGCATTGAAACTATTGTAATTTTGCATTTGTTTTGTTCAAATCTATAAATAATTCTGTATTTCCATATAACTGATGTATCTCTATGTCTCAAAATATTCAGGTTTGACTTTCATATTTTCGGAGATGTGCGTATGTGCTTTGGCAGTCCATGCTTCGGTGGTTCCACTTCTATGGTTTCATTTTTAGGATACCTGGCTTGTGCTGGCTGTTCAGGCATAGGGGCTCATGTGCTTATTTAGTCTGTTTGAGCATCAGTGATCGTGATCAACCTTTATCTACACGAAAAACAGAGAGAGATGTCCTAATTGCCTACGTGAATGGATGGATGTATGATGTGTATCACACTAAATGATCTGTAATATTCTACCTAATGAGGTCAATACTATGACCAAAGAATAGCTATGTATATTAAGCACTGTTAAAAAATGGTATTGTATATTGTCGTGTGAACATCATATATATTACCTTGGCTAACATATAGACGGGTTAGCTAACGCGCGAATGCGCGTTAATACCGCTAGTTTTCATATACACGTTGTAATGAGTTGTTGTAATCATTTCTTTGTAATGATTATTTTAGTCTTTTAGTATAAGGCTCTTTTCGAGAACTCTCAATTTTGAAAAGAATGCACATGCACGTGAGGAAGAAGGTACCTTGTATTCTCATTTGGTACCTTGTATTCTCTTTTCGTACCAAATAGCCTATATTACCACCAGAATTAAAGGACGTTCATCCTATATTTTATGTTTCTCAAATAAAGAAATGCTTAAGAGAACCCAGTGAGAACATGCCAATGTATAATGTTGAGATAGGACCAGATTTAACATATGAAGAACAGAAGCACAATGAAAATTACGAAACCGGACCACCAAAGTGTTATAGAATCCAATGGTAACACCATACACCCGAAGAAGCTAATAATTTGATATCTTAGAAAAATTTCCTCGTACTCTTCGAGTACCTTAGGAAAATACTCTTTTTGAAAGAACTGTTTTTTCACTTGTTATGCAGCCGGCTCATCCCTTGTATTGGGAGCCGCGTATCACTACAGGAATCTTCCTCTTTGTCGGCCCCTGATTACTCTGTATCGGCGGCAAAGAAACCGACGACAAGTTTATGTCGGCGGTACGCAAAACCACGCCGACACAGTTAATCATCGTCGGCGGCAAAAATAAAACCGACGACACAACTTTGGCAACCCTCCCGCGCGCGAATTAAAAATCAAAAGTACTACCATCTATGTCGGCGGTTAACATTATGCCTCCGACACATGTAAGCTCTATTCCACCGAGAGCCATTTAAAATTCAAATTTTCCAGCCCGCTAACGTGTACCGCCAAAATAAGAAAATTAAATCAGCGCACGCGCGCCAATCTGTGTCGGCGGTATAATACAGTTTGCCGACACAGGTTCTATTGCGCACATTGCATGCTCCTAGGACCATCAGTGTCGGCGGCTTTAACAAGGCCGCGGAAATAGGTTAGGTTCTGACGTGTGGGACCGGAGAGGCGGCAGTCATGCTTGGCTCTAGTGGCCAAGGGGCTAGGGAGGGGTCAATGTCGGCGGCATATCTTATTACGACCGACACAGATTTATCTGTGTCGGTGGTTATACGTATCCCGCCGACACTAGTTGTGTGGATGTCATGTGGCCCCGGCAGAATAGGGGGTGATCTCGCCATCAGTGTCGGCGGTATACGACACTTGTTTAGAAACAAAAAACGATACAACGAGTACCTTTATCCATACGATTAAATGAATACGTACTTGACCCCAACTCGAATCAAAAAATTGTTTGGTTTGGCTTTAATCCGAAAGCTATCCGATCAAATTCCGAATAAAAAACAGGTTAAATGAAGCCAGAAATGATTTACTCGTGCAAGCCGAAGGTAAAGAGTAAAGACGGGAAAAACAGATAAAAAGGACTGACTTAAAAAGAGGGTAAACGTATGGTACCAGCTGAAGACATGTTCTTGAATCTTGGCCTCTTGGGGGTTCGCCGGCGAAGGCTTTGTGTTGGCCGGATCCGGTAGTGGTGGTGGTGAAGAACCACGGCACGGGGACACCGCCGGCCGATGTGCAGTGAAGTCCACGGTTTAGGTTGGAAATGAGCTCTGATTTCACACACTAATGTTGTACAACCCAATTTACAATGGTGCAAGAAAGAAAGGACAGCTTAGGTACTGTGCGTTACTCCCCTCGATCCGTTCTCAAAAAAAAATCGCCGTTAACTTTTGTACACACGTTTGAGCATTTGTCTTATTCAAAAAAGTTATGTAAATATTATTTATTTTGCTGTGATTTGGTTTATTACTACATGTATTTTAAGTATGACTTACTTTTTTTACATATTTGTAATAAAAAAATTAATAAGACAAATGGTCGAACATGTGTGCAAAAGTCAACATTGATTTTTTTTGAGCTAACGGGTAGGAGCTCTACCATTTCATTAAATATGAGAGAACAACAATGTGCAAGAGAGAAGAGGGGGCGAGAGGAAGACGACCCGGCCAAGGGAGGAAGAAAAGAGGCGGTGCAAACGCACCAATGGCCCACCATAACGCAAGCGCCACCATAAAGAATGCAATCGCATGCCACCTTGGCCAGGCAAACACCTCCCTCGAAGACGACAACTACAACAGCAATGGCCTGAGGCCGCCGGCAACGACAACACGGATAACAAGGGATGCTAGTAGCCAACCATCAAAACCAGAGACAACGCCTTCGGCAAGGGAGCGACGTAGACGCGACCCCGTCGCACGAGAGTATTCACTCAAGAAGCTTCAGGGGCAAGGCGACCACCACAACGATGCCTCCAGGGAGGGGAACGGCACCGGGGCGTCGCCATCGCTGGCCCAGACGGGAAGCCTAGCCAGAGTTTTCACCCCGAGCACTTGCCCTAAAGCCACCCTGGAGGAGGATGAAGCTAGTAGCAGATGAGAGAGCGCGGTCGCCACACTATGCGACTTCTTTTTGAGAATGGAGTGAGTACGATAGTTGAGACTATCTCTTTCTCTATGTATACGTAAATAAATTTTTTGAGCAGGTATACATAAATAAAAGGAAAAAGTCTACTTACCCCCAGAAGTATTGACCTGGGCGAACATAATACCCTGACTTCGAAAACCAGGTATTCCGTCCCACGAACTATTGAAACCGACGCAAATAACCCCCTAATAGCGGTATTCAGGGCAGTTTTGCCACCGTGATGGTCCAAGTGCAAAGGTATTGCCACATGTCGCAGGTCCCACATGTCAGTACAATCACATATAATAAAAAAAGTGGCCCCATTTAAATCTCTCTCTCCTTCCTCTCCCATGTCTCCTCTCTCACTCACCTCCCTGCTCCACCATGCCGCCGCCTCCTGGGCCGCGCGGCGGCGGCCACGGGCGCGCGCGGCGGCGACGGCCTGGAGCTCACTAGGGCGCTCACGGCAGCGGAGATCACGGAGCACATGGCGGTGCACAGGGCAGTGGCGGTGGCGTGGAAAGTGCTCGATGAAATGGCTACAAGAGGGAGGAAGAAGAGAGATAAGAGAGAGACACGTAGGCTGCCACGGTGGCAAAACCATCCACCTGTGCAGCCTCGGTGGCAAAACCACCTGCAAAACCACTATCAGGGGTTATTTGCGCTGGTTTCAATAGTTAGGGGGACTGAATACCTAGTTTTCAAAGTCAGGGGGTTATGTGTATCCGGGTCAATACTTCAGGGGGTAGGTAGTCTTTTTTCTAAATAAAATTATGGGATCAACTATGTACAAATTGACTAAAAAAATAAATATCAGACCATTTTTTATAGAATTGCACTACAAATGTGATTTTAGTCAAACAAACATACGATAAAAAATGGGGTGGTTAACTGTGGAAAGGGCAACCGTGACGATGTGGTGTTTAATAAATTGGAGAGAGAAAACGAGAAGCCAGAATTATAAAAACATTCATCTCAAGCCATTTTGAAAAGGACAACATTTCTAAATGTCAAACGAGGAGCCTCGGAGAGTTAAAAAGACTAAAAAAGCTATTTTAAAAACTTTAAGATAAACAATTTAAAACCTTATAAAAATAACCACAAAGCACTACGACTCTCTTTGATTTGCGGTTATAGTTTGGTTTTGTTTGTAGTTGAAAATGTTAGGGCTTTAAAAAGAGATTCGGAAAAGGTTAAAAAATTCATTTCAAAATATTTTTGAGATATTTGAAAAAATAAACCAACAAAGACTAAAAAATCATTACAAAATGTTACAATGAATGATATGTACGAAAATAACAAATTTTGCAAATTGAACAAGAACCATGTCAGAACCGAGAACAAAAGAGGCCCAACATCGGTTTTTTTTAGCAAGGAGACGGGAGTTCTGCCGATCCATTAATAGATAGAGGAGAAGACAGTCATATTTTTGCTGTTCGGATTTTTTTGAATGTGGTTATTTTTTTAACGCGTTTTTTAGAGGTTGGTAATGCAGTTATGAGATATGGAAATGGTGGTTCCCATCGCGGCAGGACTTCATGACGCGTTCGACCACTGACTTAGTATATAAACCATGCGTCTGCACCGAGAGAAAATAGAATGAAAATACTAGAGTTTTATCTCTTCTTTTTTGTTGCGAATGAAAATACTAGAGATTTATCTCTTCTACTTTGTTGCGTTGCCACCAAGGATACTCTATCCCGATATTCGGCGTGCGCCGGTTGTTGGGAGAGCAGATCACCGGAACCCTCGTCGTTGAGATCCTGTATTGGTCGCTTTTTCAATGACTTTATGTTGCATGTTCCACCAACAGAACATTATGTTTTAATAGACACGACCAAATGTTCCAACAATATGTTGTATATATGTTTCAGCGAGTGTTTTAATTCTCTGGCTATGGCATTTAGTGTTTGGCTTCTCCAAACCAGCTATAGACGGCTAAATGACGCTATAGCCCGCTAATAACCCATTATAGCCAACTTTTTCCAATAGCTGGACCATGCTCAAACCGCTATAGCGTCCGCTATAGCCGGAGATTTAAAACCTTGGTTTCAGCAGCCCATTATATATATTTAGAATAAGTTGTTTAGCTTCGAACTAAGCATATGATTTTTTAGCTAAGATCGAACATCCGATCCGTAGGTGCTCCAAAATGATATCTCC
The DNA here is from genome assembly GCA_005191435.1 of Raddia distichophylla. Taxonomy (NCBI): domain Eukaryota; kingdom Viridiplantae; phylum Streptophyta; class Magnoliopsida; order Poales; family Poaceae; genus Raddia; species Raddia distichophylla. The sequence goes on along the minus strand of SPJY01035105.1, from coordinate 774,990 downwards.
GATCTCGTAATAATTTCTTGGATGTCATCCCTAAGCAACCTTCTGCATCCGACGTTTCGACTTCACATGTGTAGTACTGTACATGTGTGATTTGGACCAAACGTATCTTTTTTCTAACGTAAAAAATCTTGTGGCCAAAAGACCCCGGCCATCTTGCTAAAGCTCAACTTTGCTAAAGCCTTCGACTCCGTCGATTGGGGTTATCTTCTGAATCTGCTTCGTTGGCTTGGCTTTGGTCCCCGTTGGCGTGAGTGGCTTGCACTCCTGTTTGGAATCTCCTCCTCATCGGTCCCCATAAACGGCCGCCCCTGCCCTCACTTTCGTCATGCCCGTGGGGTCCGTCAGAGAGACCCTCTCTCCCTAATGCTATTTATCCTGGCGATTGACCCCCTCCAACACCTTGTAAGCATGGCGGCGGAAGCGGGCATCCTCAATCAAGTCGGTACCACCTCGATGAAGTTGCGTACCTCCCTCTATGCGGAAGATGTGGCCATTTTCCTACGCCCTGTCCATGAGGAACTCCATGCAACCATTGAGTTGCTGAACTCCTTCGTCGTGTCTGGGCTACAGATCAACATTCACAAGTGCTCCATCATGCCTTTCCACTGCGAAAATGTTGACCTCAATCACGCGCTAGGCATGTTCCCGGGGGTCAAAGCTTCCTTCCTCTGCACTTACTTGGGTTTTCCCCTGCACTTCAAGAAGTTGGGAAAGAACCACTTCCCCTTATCCAAAAGGTTTGAGCTCGCCTTCCGTCCTGGAAAGGCCGTCTACTCTCCAAGGCAGGCCGCCTCACGCTCGTCAAAGCGGTCCTCTTGGCCATGCTGACCTACTTCGCCACGGTTTTCCACCTCCCCAAATGGGTCATCCATGAGATTGATAAACTACGCCGCTCCTTCCTATGGAGGGGTCAGGATGGCTCCGCCCCTGGACATGCCCTGGTCAACTGGCAGACCATCGGTCGGCCAAAGCCGTGGGGGGGGGGGGGGGGGGGGGGGTTGGTGTTGATAACGCAAGCTAGGCGGTGGTGAGTGCCACTTGTTGTCGTTGGAATCGGGCTAGAAGATGTTCGGGGGCATCAACAATATGATTCCATTGGACAGCGGTTACGTCGAGAGGTCCTCGTCGAGATCGGGGTCGACGACAACAATGTAGTTGAAGTGGGCCAAACGACGAGTTTGTGGCGGCGGTAATCACGGGTTGCCTTGATGGAGTTGCTGCGATGGTTACCGGGGTTTGGTGCTGATGGTGCGAGCTAATCGG
>SPJY01035105.1:709126-769915 GCA_005191435.1 Raddia distichophylla | reverse complement strand
CATTGATGACTTCGTGGTAAATTCATCGGCATTGTCCAAACAAAAAGACTTGATGTTATGATCAGTGAATATATTCTTAAGTCGAATCATCTGCGTCATAATTCATGAACATGTGGTTCCTCATAGAGAGAAAACTCACATTCGACCACTACGAGAAAGAGTCGATTAGCACTATAAAGTATCGAAACGGCCATGATAAGGCTGTATAGGGCTACAAATGTCCCCCTGGATTGTTTTTCAAATGTAGGGTCGACCTCGTTACTAATCTTTAGGGCCAAACGCTTAGTAATCGATTACCTAGTGGCACAACTATGGCACTAAAAATCTTTATGATTATGAAATTTTCTAAATTGATACTATGCCCTTGTGTATTATTAACTATATATTTCATCATATTAAGACCTCGGTTGGTCAAACCAGCAATGTCAAAGAGAAAATAGTTCAGAGCTTCTAAATGATGTCCATAGGGAGGTGGACACTGCGGGTGTTTCAATGCTAGTGTGGTATAACCTGATTTCTAAGGTAACGAGCTTCTCGATAATTATTTTCTCACATGCACTGTGCTTCACTGCGCATAAAAATTCATTACCATTCTCTTATATGGTTTATACATCAAAGCTATTTACAAGAATCTCACCAAAGCTCAAGAGAGTTCTAGTGGATTCAAGTCTCGTTCAATGTAATACAGTTCTATTAGGCAAAATTACGGTGGCTCTTCTTGAGCCTACATTGCAAGTATCAATTCCAGTAATTGTTGTTGTATTATATGCGTTCTACAAGATAAATAAGAAATATTTCGAGTCTCGTATAATACTTCATTGTTTCAATATGAGCAATGTATACTTTCTCCATTCGGCCATTACACAAATATATATGTAGTTGCAATCAGGTAAAGGCACATTCATTCATACAAAGAACTTTGAAATACTTTATATATGCAAAGAAAATGGAAGAAATTTAATATTAGATTCAGCTAGCTAGACCAATTATGAGAATTAAGATATGCTCTTCGCGTGCTTTGCGATGCAACACGTTCTTCGATCGGCAAGAACGCATTAACAGCGACCAAACAGCGATTAACGCGGCCCTAGTAGTACATGCACGTATACTACGTACTCCTGCTCCTAGTGTCTCGCATTCACGCACATACACCACCATGTTTCAGAAAAATTTTGGTGCCGTATGCATTCTATTTCTTCCTAGTGCTAAAGTTGCATATTTTCTTTATCCTTGGCCCTTTATTTATAATAGAAAAATTATAAGATCGACTTATACTCAAATAAGGACTAATTCTAAATGAACGCCATCTCTAGTATTTTTATTTTTATATAAATCTAATCCTATTTGAGCTAGCTAGACTTACTTTTATACGAAATATAATCCTACTACTATACCACATCTAGATTCTTTTTAACAATAACTACTTTGAATAATAGAGAAGCAAAAGGTATAGGTAGACTAGTGAAAGCATTGATATTTTTTAATTAAAAAATGGCACATATTTCAGTTTGAAACAAACATAAAAAGGATGAATACATATGGTATGTTACAATTCCATCTATCTAGGTAGCAAAACATTCCGTAATGAAAAATACACTCGAAAGTCTAGGCATTCAGTATGACGAAAAAAGCCAGCATTCTGAAATACGGTGCCGCCAGGTCTCTCGAATTCTACGTCTAGGAATTCTTGTCAGTTAAATTGTTTCCGGCAACAACTTCCCGACACCTATGAATGAACAAAGCCTGCAAATAAGGGTTGTTAAAATACTGCTGAATGCCACTGTCTGCAGCTCTGCTATTGGTTCATATCTACCTTCATCAGCTAGTGCTGATTTCTATGCACTGTACGCAGTGCGCTTATCCAGCGTGTGCTGCTTTGATTAAATTAATTTCTCAGGTTACTTCTCGTCGTTCATTGCTGGCAATTGAGAACTAGCTAATTCTGTGCATTATGATGTATAGATAAAGTATGCATAATACATCTATTGCCAGAAATTGTGTTAATTAATATGAGTGCTATAAACTGCAAACAATTTACATGGATAGCCGCTATTACCACCGCAAGAAAACAACGTTTTTTCGTTGGCCAACAAAAAACCAATGAAATTCTATACATATATAATTTTGAGTGACTAACATCATATAAAATATAATATAAAATGTAGTTGGTGTGTTAAGTATACATAAATGGATTAAGATAATAACTAAATATACCTATTTTCAAAGATTTTATCTATAATACGGAAAATGCATTTGAAAATAAGATATTCTTCTGTAATTCCAATCACCCAAATTGCATGTTTGGTAAGGTAAGCGTGTCAATCAATCATTTTTCTTGTTATTGTCGACAAATTGTGTTACCCACTTCAATGCGTGCATGCGTGTGTTGGACGTATCAATATATATTGACGGCTGTTTTGAGATTCTTATTCCTTAAAGGTGTTTGCGAACTCTACATCCATCATCTTGCATGCAATATGAATATCATGATTGCGACGTTCTCCTATATATATGTTATCATCCCCCCTCCTTCAGACATATATATCCTTGCAACCTGGAAGGTTCTTGTGATGTAAGTGTTCACATCTCCCATATGATACATTTGTTGTTAAGTCAATAGAGTTAACTTATAATTTTTCATAGTTTATTCATAAGGTTTGGATTAAAACTTCGCTCTACTTAATTAATATATCATTTTTCTATTATCTAATTATATCCATTTTGCAATAAGATAGAAGCTGTAGACAATAATAAATGAAAACCATATGGTTATATACATATTTGTTACAAACATATGAATAGGTGTACTTGTGCGAACTTGGCGAGCTATTGCACAAACATTGTTGTTTTCTCTCAGGAGGTATCACAATTAATGAACTGTAAATGATCATTGAAACTTGTATTACATATAATAATTAATATATGTTTAATTAAAAATAATAATTAATACTATAATAATTAATAGCATATGTGAAATTAGTGGATATTCATTTCACATTTTGTTTAATTAGTTAAATGATAGTCAAGTTCATTTAATTAGAACTCAATGAAGCTTACTTTCTTAATACCATGGATAAGATTTGCTACACAATGTACTCGATCATAATCAATAATCTTTTGTACTTGCAACAAATAAATGGCTGCACACACCTCATCTCTTGTTGGAACCACCAACCGTGACTGATAGTCTCCCTAGTAGCCACACTGGGCATCGCCACGTGTATTTGAGGCCTTTCTTGGAGAGATTTAGTCTCGATTTCTGAAACCGGGACTGAAGCCTAATGGACATCAATCCACAAGGGTTGCCCCCTGTTCAGAAACCGGGACAGAAGCCCATTCCGTATGACTAAACGCCAAATCCCCAGTAGTGCTTAACGCATAACCTATTTCTAGCCCTTAGCTATATATCTTTTAATACTACACATATATACATTCGTTTTTGCATGTTTTAACTTGGTATAATCCCCTGTACATTTTTATTATTATGTTGACATTCTGGTAATATATTTTGGATGCATTCATATATACTTGTTTAAATTCTCCTAGAGAAAAAATGATGAAAAACGTCTCTCCAAGCGCAGGGAAAAAATGGCCACGAAACACCTCAGTCTTCTAGTGCTTTGCTTCGTAGTTCTCTTCTTCTACAATACTGTGGAGGTTGAAGCAACACAGAACCAAGTGATCCAAGTTGCCATCCCACTAAAAGGACCGAAAGAAGCACGCAAACTTGCTCCTGCAGGAACGACTCCATCAACACAGACAACTATCCCAAATGCTGAGAGCATAATCGCTCGCAATGGAATCGCTCGTACAGCCCACACCACGAAGTTTACTGCCAGTACCACGGACTCTTGCATCGTCATATTTTACCAGATGCATTGCCGATCCCGCACGGGCCGTAAGGATAGACTATGTCACTATCGTAAACGACGCAATAATCAATAAAGGATCTAAGAATCTTGTATTAAGCAAGTCCTACGATGTACAAGTATTAAGCATCTTACGTGTTTACTGTATGCTGTAATATATTGCATATTGTATGTGGGTGCTGCCTTGTATTGAATAAACCTATCCTGTGCCTTTGGATATACTCCCTCTGTAACAGCCCAATTTGGGTCAAAATCAAAATTTGGTTGAATTCAAATTTTAAGTAAAATTTGCGCTGACACGTGGGCCATAGCTCCCTCTCTCTCTCCCCCTTCTATTTCTCTCTCGCTCTCCCTCGCTCTCTCTTCCTCCGCCGGTGAGCATACCGCCGCTTGCTCTGCCCCTCTGCTCTGGTCTGAATCACGCTGCGCCAGACCTGCCACGCCGCTGCTCTACCATGCCGCACCAACGTCCAGTCGTCGCGCTGCTCGCTTCCCTGCGCCGCTATGTGCGCCTTCGGGCCAGAAGCATCGCCCGACGCCTATAAAGCCGAAAGCATTCCCTCGCCGGCACCTTTTTCGTTCTTCCCCAATTTCTTCTCCGCGTCGGCGCCGAAGAAATCCTAGCGAATTCGTGATCCATTCCCCGATTCCTCTCGCCCCGAGCCTTCTTCACTGACCCCTAAGCCTTCCCCTCATCCAATTTCAGGGAAGCTGCCCGGAGGAGCCGAGCCCACAGAGCCCCTGTTTCGGCCGCCGTCGTGCCCTTCGTCGCCCGCCGTCTCTGCTCCGCCGCGCTCTCCTCTTTGAGCTCAGTAAGCACCCACTTCACCCCATCTTGCTCCCCGATAGCTTCAATAGCTTGTAGCTCGTTCTGTTGCGTGGACATCTCCGACGAGCCTTTGGTTCTGCCGCCACCGTTGCGCCGTCGCGTCTTGCTGCCTCTGGCCTCGACAAGGGCGTCATTAGGACCGTAGGAGGCTGTAGATGCCGGAGCGCTAACGCCCTCGACCGAAGCGTAGCTGTAGCGCCGCCACGTCGCTCACCGCCACCGTTGGCCACGTCGCCTGCCGACAGAGGGCCGTCCGGTCCACGCCAAGATTCGTGCAGACAGACGCGTTAGGAGTGACTGACCTGCGGGTCCCACCTGCCAGTATTCCCCGCGCGCGCTAGGTTAAACCGTGACATTGAGTAGCTACCGCATGGGCCCTGGCCCCACTGCATATATAGGTTAAGTGGAGGCGCCGCTGGGTGCAACGTGAGCTACGTGCGAATGCATCCTGCGATAGTACACTTTTGGCGCAGCCGCCCCAGCCGGCGTGGGCGTGCGTGCAAATGGGCCGTGGGCCGCATCAGAGGCTGGGCCGGCTCGTTTGCTTGGTTGTCCCGAAGGGAATTAACTCATTTTCCACTGAATTTACCAGTTAATTAATCCCAGAAATTGATATAAATTTATCTAAAATAGTTAGAAACTATCAAAATTTATTGAAAAATTTAGATAAATAGTTTGGACCATTTCTAATTTTATAAAAATATGAAACCAACCTCTGTAAGGGAAGAATGGCACTGTTTAGTTAAAGGAGGGGATTTACTATATACGAAATGGTTAAAATGGAACTAAGTGAATATAATTATATTAAATAGTGAATTAAACCCTATAAATTCATAAGAAAATAAAATAGGTAAATAAATGTCATGTTAGATAAAGAACATTAAATAATTAACTAGCTTGCTCAAGAGCATTCCTTAGGGCATTAATTTGCAACAAATCAACAAATTAGGGGCACATTCCTTAATAATTAAATAAGTGCTCATTTTATAAAATGCATGAATATAATTTAATAACTTAAGGTTACACCCTAAATATAGGAAAATTCTAGAAAATACCAAGGAACTTTGAATGTATGTCGTATTTCGTCATGCCGCCATTGTATGTCACTCGAAAACCCTAAACACCCAGTTAATACTATATCGTACGGAAGCGTATCTTGTGTGTAGGGCTATTATATAATGATAGTGTTACCTAATAATTGCATCAGGGCATACATGGCATATCATACGAAGATTAGAATCATTAATCGATCTTATGCAATGATGTCGAAGGTAAAATCTAGGGCACGTGCATGCATCATGTTTTCTGCTTGCATCCGTAAGTAATTATTGAATTGTAAGTGTGCTTAGACGTCGACAATACTGAGGGGAGGTTCAGAGACGCTGAGGAGGACTTTCCACCCAAACAAGACGAGTTAGCACTTACTCTTTAGATGTTTGTCTATATTAGTGAGAGATTGCGACTCTCCCTAGTGCGGATTAACATCGCTAATATCATGTTAATTACCCAGTTTTCCTTTAGACTATATTGTTTATTATTAAAAATGCATGCTTATTAATCTACCTAATTGGTAATCATGTAATACTTACACATGCCTGCCCTTGAATTGTAGCCATGATGATTGCCTAGATTGTCATTACCCTTGTTAGCCTAAGATTAGTCTGGTAATCACTTTAACCCTACCTAATGGGTAAAACCTGCTTAGACTGGCTTAGTCTTAAACCAATTTCTGGCAAATCGCCACGGAACGGTGAACTGATATTCACCAGTCATTCATTCCTTCATTGAAATTGTTATGACATGTGACAGGAGGAGCACAGAAGAACATGCATAGCGGGGAGATCGCAGCCATCTGAGAGATGGTTCCAACACAACACGTGGCCATCGTGCGGAGTACGGGTCTTGGATCGCCAGCTGTGAGCGCTCTGCGGAGGCCCTCTGGGATCATGCTCGATAGAGACCGGCATGGGTCATCACCGAGGGTGATAAAGGTCACACTTCCCCAGGATGACGCTCAGCTAGTGATTGCTGGCAACCCCCTAGGCCGAGGCAGGCATGCCATGGCAAGTGTGGTCCACAATAGGATTGCCAAATCCTGGAAGGATGGCGTATCTAGGAAGTGTTGGGGGAACCAAAAAGTATGGTTTGGTGAAGTATGATATCGAGTGTATGTTGGTCAAGGCTTGGTTTTTTCAGGGTTGGTCGAAAAGGTCGGTGGTTTGGTTGGGGTTTCGGGATGTATTGTTTCGATGCTAAACATTTGAGATAATAAGACTACTAATACGTGATGCCAGATTTGGATGTTTTTAAAGTCATTTAAAAATTGGTCTTACGAAAATAGAATAGCCCCTTTCCCCAAATAAAGCCTTCTATACACTAATTGCATTAAGGGAAGTATTAACTGGTCAAGTATTAACTAGTCAGCGTTTCGATGATGCTGACCTCGCCTACTTACATTCCTTAGGCGAGGGAATCAAGGAGGATCTGTATGAGTGCCATGAAGACGATGGACAGGACTTCGGTCGACCTGATGAGTCTTAGGAGTTGCTTTGGTCGTTGCAGGACACTTAGCCGATAGGAGATTCTTTTGGGTACATATTTTGGGATAGCTGCAATACTCGGAACATTGTTTTGTAATATAAGGTTGCCGATGATCGCCTTACTAAATTTGCCTAAAGGTGTAACTTGGTATGTAATATTCAGGGATTTTGTTTAATCGATGTATGCTTGTATCGGCTACGTGATCTTTCTCACTAGTGTTAGATCCAGGGGCTAGTGCATGGGTTTCCGACTCTCAAGGTAAGATAAAATTGATGATTGACAAAGCTAGTATCAGAGCATGTGACTGTAGGACCCATACAACTTAGAGGTAGAAATTAGGAAAATTATATTTCCACCTTTTTACAATTATTTTGATGCTTAAAACATTACTTTAATACTTTGCCTACCTATTCTAACAAATTGTTTGTCAAAATTTTATTTTAGATGGATCGATGCAACCTGCACTCCTTCATTGACGAGAGGTCGACGGACGGCTACGACGACCCACGTTTCTGGAGCCAGTGGGTAAGAAATTCGAGGTATACTATGACGCCTCCAAGTATGGTCTGGGTGCGTCCTGATGCACGAAGGAAGAGTGGTTGCTTACGCATCACGCCAACTGCATAGGCAAGAGATCAACTACCCCACTCATGACCTGGAGCTGGCTGTCGTAGTGCATGCTCTTAAGATCTGGAGACACTATTTGGTGGGGCGACCCTGTGACATATTCACCGACCACAAGAGTCTGAAATATGTGTTCACCCAGATCACTCTTAATATGAGACAGAGAAGATGGCTTGAGCTGATCAACGATTATGGCTTGAACATTCAGTACCACCGTGGCAAGGCCAACATCGTAGCCGATGCTCTCAGTAGAAAGTCCCAATGCAATCCCATGAAGATCAATTTGGTTCCCGAAGAATTAGTTAAGGATTTGAGTCGATCCAAGTGGTCAACCATGGGTACCTGGCCACCATGGATGTCAAACCGAATCTACTTGATCAAATCAAGGAGAAGCAAAGGGACCATCCAAGCACCCAGAGGATTGAAAGGCTCATCGCCAAGGACATGAATTATAAGGTTTCCAAGGATGAGCTTGGTGTACAATGGTTAGGGAAGCGGATTTTCGTTCCACAAGATCCGGCTCTGAGAGATCTCGTCCTGACTAAATCACATAATTCCCCTTACACCCTATACTCGGGAAGCATCAAGATGTATCAAGACATGAAACTATGATTCTGGTGGCCAAGGATGAAAAGGGATATAGCAGAATATGTGGCGCAATGCCACGTATGTCAACAAGTCAAGGCCGAACATCAGCGACCAACTGGACTACTCCAACCTCTCATGGTTCTGGAATGGAAGTGGAAAGAAATCGCCATGGACTTTATACTCGATATCCCCAATACCAAGGTGGGATATGATTCAATCTGGGTAGTAGTGGATTGTTTAACCAAGGTCACACACTTCGTACCGGTGAAAATCATCGCCAAGGACAAGAATTATAAGGTTTCCAAGGATGAGTTTGGTGTACAATGGTTAGGGAAGCGGATTTTCGTTCCACAAGATCCGGCTTTGAGAGATCTCGTCCTGACTAAATCACATAATTCCCCTTACACCCTATACTCGGGAAGCATCAAGATGTATCAAGACATGAAACTATGATTCTGGTGGCCAAGGATGAAAAGGGATATAGCGGAATATGTGGCGCAATGCCACGTATGTCAACAAGTCAAGGCCGAACATCAGCGCCCAGCTGGACTACTCCAACCTCTCATGGTTCTGGAATGGAAGTGGAAAGAAATCGCCATGGACTTTATACTCGATATCCCCAATACCAAGGTGGGATATGATTCAATCTGGGTAGTAGTGGATTGTTTAACCAAGGTCACACACTTCGTACCGGTGAAGATTACATACAAGGGGGAGAAATTGGCTGAGCTATACATGGCTAGAATAGTGAGTCTTCATGGAGTTCCCATGCAAATTGTGTCAGACCGTGGGACCCAGTTCACGTCTCAGTTCTGGGAAAATATGCACTGCGCATTAGGGACTACCCTGTCATTTAGTACTGCGTTCCACCACAAACGGATAGGCAATGGAACGAGTTAATCAGATCTTAGAGTATATACTAAAAGCTTGTGCCCTGGAGTTCTCCACGAAGTGGGAAAGTGGCTGCCCTATGCGAAATTTGCTGATAACAACAGCTATCAGTCTAGTCTCAAGATGTCACCATTCGAAGTCTTATATGGACGCAAGTGTAGAACTCTCCATTGGTCTGAAACAGGAGAAAATCAGGTTTTTGGCTCGGAAACCCTCAAGGAAGGTCCGAATTATAAGGTAAAGGTACTGGCCGCCCAATCAAGACAGAAAAACTATGCGGAAAATCTAAATTTTTCTAGAATTTTCGGAAATTATCAACTATTTTAAGTAATTTCGAATCGATTTCTGGAGTAAATAAAGGATTTATTTGCTAGAAACCTTATTTACTCGCGCTAGACCGAGCCAACTCACGAGCAGCCCAGATGGCTGATTCGACCCACGGCCCGCTCGCATGGTGCGCGCCCGCAAGGCCGGAAGAATGCCGAAGGCGTAATCCTAAAATGCGCTATGACGAGAAAGAGGCGCCCCACGGTTCCAGACTTCTCCACTTAAGCTGACATGTGGGGCCGGGGCCCACGAGACAGTGGCTCAGCGCCGGGACTTCGAGCCAGCATGTAAAGGGGAGGGCGCCTGACTAGTGGGACTCACGTGTCATACACCACGCGGATCGCGACAAATCTCGACGGCCAAAGCCGTCGAGAAAGTCTTGAAAACCGTCGAGAAAGGTCAATCTCGACGGCGGGCCGTCGAGATTTGGCCCTCGAGACAGCGTGGTCGAGAGAGATGACCTGTCTCGACGGCCCGGCCGTCGAGATTGTCTGTCTCGACGGCTTCAGACCAGCAGTCGAGAGAAGGAGCCTAGCCGACGCGACGCGGGGCCAACAGGCTATCTCGACGGCCTTTGGCCGTCGAGACAGATGAGAGGTAGGCCGCATGCTCAGCCAAGCCTTATTCTCGACGGCCATTCTTATTCTCGACGGCCATAGAATGGCCCTCGAGAAAAACTTATTTGCAGAAAAAAAAAATTTAAAATTTTCTGCACCTGCTGCTGCACCCTTTTCCCGCGCCGCGAAAAGCCGAAAAGTAAAACGCGGGAGCTGAATGGAGACCATCTCGACGGCCTATGTAGTGGCCGTCGAGACAGGTCTATTATCTCGACGGCTTTTGCATGGCCGTCGAGATTTCCTACCCTATCACGACCGCTGCACGGTGGCCGTCGAGCCTTCCCGGGGCCCTCGAGATTTTGAGTGTTTCCTGTAGTGATAGACTCAAAGCCCCCCAATCAGCACGGATCTTGACGTAGGATCTGACGGGCACGGTTCGTCGGCTTCCTCTGGCTTGGCGGTGCGGCCCAACGGCGAAGGCGAACGGCACGACGGCGCAACAAGCCATCTCCGGCAATGTGCATGTACGCACCCACATCTACTGTCCTCTATGGCCTAAATGACACCATCATCATGGCTGGGAACAGCCGGACGCGGTGGCGCGGCAACGGCAACAGAGCCGAGGGCTCGTCAGAGAAATCCACACCGCTATAGGGATCTACAAGCTATGGGTATGCTCGAGGGGCTACAGGGGGGTATGGGGGGGGGTGCTTACCAAGCTCTCGAAGGCGAACGGGAAGGAGCGGGGGCGACTGGCGGCGAGAGGATCGGCGACGGCCAAAACAGAGGCTCTGCGGGGACGACTTCACTGTCCGGCTCCCTAAAAATTGGGCGGGGGAAAACCATAATGATGGGTTGTGCAAGCTCAGGGTGAGGGAAATTGACCATTGGCTCACCAGAGCAACGGGAAAGTCTCCGGTACCGGTGCGGGGAAATTTGGGGAAGAATGAAAAAATAGACCGGCGGGGCGTGCTCGTGGCTTTATAGGCGCTGGGGCGGGGTTGCGGACTGATGGTGCACTAGATGGCACGGGACGGGATGGGCACGGCGCTCGGCGCTGCTGGGTGGCAGGACACAGCGCGGCGCGGCGAGGTGATTCGCGCGGCGCGAACTTGAAAAGGGGCGCGGCGCGCGGCGCTGGCCAGGCAGAGCAGGGTAGCAGGCGCAGAGCTGCGGCGGACGGGACTGATGTTATCATCCCCCCTCCTTCAGACATATATATCCTTGCAACCTCGAAGGTTCTTGTGATGTAAGTGTTCACATCTTCTTCTCATTTGATACATTTGATGTTAAGTCAAAAGAGTTAACTTATAATTTTTCATAGTTTATTAATAAGGTTTGGATTAAAACTTTGCTCTACTTAAGTAATATATCATTTTTCTATTATCTAATTATATCCATTTTGCAATAAGATAGAAGCCATAGACAATAAAATGAAAATCATACGGTTATATACATATTTGTTACAAACATATGAATAGGTGTACATGTGCAAACTTGGTGGCTTATTGCACAAACATTATTGTTTTCTCTCAGGAGGTATCACAATTAATGAATTGTAAATGATCATTGAAACTTGTATTACATATAATAATTAATATATGTTTAATTAAAAATAATAAATAATATTATAATAATTAATAGCATATGTGAAATTAGTGGATATTCATTTCACATTTTGTTTAATTAGTTAAATGATAGTCAAGTTCATTTAATTAGAATCCAATGAAGCTTACTTTCTAAATAACAAGGCTAAGATTTGCTACACAATGTACTCGATCATAATCAATAATCTTTTGTATACTTGCAACAAATAAATGGCTGCACACACCTCATCGCTAGTTGGAACCACCAACCGTGACTGATAGTCTCCCTAATGGCCACATTGGACATCGCCACGTGTATTTGAGGCCTTTCTAAGAGAGATTTAGTCCCGATTTCTGAAACCGGGACTGAAGCCTAATGCACATCAATCCACAAGTGTTGTCCCCTGTTCAGAAAGAGGGACGGAAGCCCATTCCGTATGACTAAACGCCAAATCCCCAGTAGTGCTTAACGCATAACCTATTTCTAGCCCTTAGCTATATATCTTTTAATACTACACATATATACATTCATTTTTGCAGGTTTTAACTTCATATAATCCCCTGTACATTTTTATTATTATATTGACATTCTGGTAATGTATTTTGGATGCATTCATATATACTTGTATTAATTCTCCTACAGAAAAAATGATGAAAAACGTCTCTCCACAAACGCAGGGAAAATATGGCCATGAAACGCCTCAGTCTTCTTCTAGTGCTTTGCTTCGTAGTTCTCTTCTTCTACAATACTGTGGAGGTTGAAGCAACACAAAACCAAGTGATCCAAGTTGCCATCCCACTAAAAGGACCGAAAGAAGCACGCAAACTTGCTCCTGCAGGAACGACTCCTTCAACACAGACAACTGTCCCAAATGCTGAGAGCACAATCGCTCGCAATGGAATCGCTCGTACAGCCCACACCCCGAAGTTTACTGCCAGTACCACGGACTCGCCTCGTCATATTCCACCGTATGAATTGCCGCACCCGCATAAGATTAAAGGATAGACTATGTCACTATCGTAAACGACGCAATATAATCAATAAAGGATCTAAGAGTCTTATATTAAGCAAGTCCTATGATGTACAAGTATTAAGCATCTTACGTGCATCACAAATAGCCTCCCCATGAAACTCCCTAAAATACTATTTATGTGTGTATGCATAGTGTTTTAGGGGGTAGGATAGAGGGCTTGTTGGGGATGCTCTAAGGATAGACTATGTCACTATCGTAAGCAATGCAATACTCAATAAAGGATCTAAGAATCTTATATTTAGCAAGTCCTACGATGTACAAGTATTAAGCATCTTACGTGTTTACTGTATGCCGTAATATATTGCATATTGGTATGCTGTAATATATTGCATATTGTATGTGGGTGCTGCCTTGTATTGAATAAACCTACCCTGTGCCTTTGGATATACTCCCTTTGTAATAGCCCAATTTGGGTCAAAATCAAATTTTGGTTGAATTCAAATTTTAGGTGAAATTTGCGCTGACACGTGGGTCATAGCTCCCTCTCTCTCTCCCCCCTTCTATTTCTCTCTCGCTCTCCCTCTCTCTTCCTCTGCCGGTGGGCCTACCGCCGCTTTGCTCTGCCCCTCTACTCTGGTCTGAATCGCGCCGTGCCTGTCCTGCTGCGCCGCTTCTCTGCCGCGCCGCGCCAACGTCCAGTCATCGCGCCGCTCGCTTCCCTGCGCCGCTATGTGTGCCTATAATGCGGAAAGCATTCCGGCCCTCACCGGCACCTTTTCCGTTCTTCCCCAATTTCTTCCCCGCATCGGCGCCGAAGAAATCCCGGCGAATTCGTGAGCCATTCCCCGATTCCTCTCACCCCAAGCCTTCTTCACTCACCCCTAAGCCTTCCCCTCATCCAATTTCAGGGAAGCTGCCCGAAGGAGCCGAGCCCATGGAGTGGTGATGACGCGGCCGGCGTGGCGACATGAGCGTGGCTCCGATCCCCTTTCAGCCTCCCTCAGCGCGGCGAAGAGAGATTTGGCTCCGGTCCCCACTCCTCAGCAGCTCCTTGCTCAGCTCGACGACTAATGTGGCTCCGGTCTCCGCTCCTTCCTCAGCTCGTGTGGCGAGCGAGGTCCCTCAGCTCTCAGTGCGGCGACGAGAAGAAGACGGTGGACGCGGCAAGGCGGCAGTGACTTTTTGTGACCGGAGAAGTGCAACAATTATCGGAGCCCAATATCAGTCCCGGTCAAGCTTTCTGTGGGACTTGGTCTGCGAACTCCATGTGGACTGCAGTCACAAAAGGCCCGGTTGGTGTTACCAATCGGGACTGATACTCCCCTGCTGCCATCTGTCGCACGAGACGACCTATCGGTCCCGGTTGGTTGTACCAACCGGGCCTGAAAAGTGCCATGCGGCCTCGCTGCTGTTGAATCGGGACTGAAGTTAATTTCAGTCTCGGTCTGTAGTTAACCTAGACTGATGTGCCGGGACAGAAGGCCCGTTCCCTAGTAGTGTCCATGATAGCTAGGTACAAAAAAATCAGCCTGACCCATCGAAAAAAGATAAAACATGTTGGTACGTTATGATTCCATCTATTTCCGTAGCCAAACATAAAAGGCATGCGATGGTAAACATGCATGGCATGTCTGGCGATGTTTGTGTCATATATCTTACGAATAAAGCTTCCCTGCAGGTTGATGAATTAACCGTTGAAGCTACTGTTTGGTCTTGTGTCATGAATCCATTAGTACAGCCATTCAAGTCAGGTTGTTGCAGTCTTGCTGACGAATTAACTGTGGACAATGCCTAAAGAATAAAGCCTGCAAGGTTGTTTTCCTTCTGAAAAAAAAGAATGTCGTTCGAATATTACAAGGACAAGCAATGAATGCAGCAGAAAGACACGGTCTGCTGCCGGTTCATCAATATCTGTTCTGAAACATACGGTGCTGATTTCGATGTACGTATTTATTTTTTGCATATTCGCTTATCTAAATTGTGATTATGTATATATACAAATTTTTCAGTTCTTCTGCACTCTTTTTTTTTTCTGCTAGTTCCAGAACTAATTTTTTTCTGTATTATTATGTATAAATAATGTATTATGATGAATGCATACTTTGCATACCATATATATGGACATCCTGTCACCAATAAGAACAAACCATGCACATGATTAATATATTCTTATTAGTCTCTGACCACCTTAGGTCACGGTAAAATCATTTTGCTCTTCACAATCCATCATGAACAGCTGAATATCTACATCCATTTGTGAACAATGTACGTTTACGGATATGTCTTAGCTATCTAAAATACTAAAGACCACCTTATTGTTTGTTTAGCTGTGTTCCTAGTTAACAGCAACAAAACACTCATATTATTGATGGGATTTTAGTTAAAATTGCATTTCCAATTCGAAACTTTCAAACACACATCGGCTGACAGCAGAAAATTAAATTTTTTAGTATGTACTGCAGCACATATAGAGTTGTGTGAAAATCCACGGGATAAATTTTAATTTGGTACAACTGCAAAATTACATATACTCCCTCCGTTTTTATCTGTTGGGCGTATTTTGCTGTGGCTCATATACCAAGAGCAGGTGGGAAGTTACCTGTATACCCCTCTTAATCTCTTCTTTAAACTCTGCGTCAGGAGTCACCACTCACGCGGTGAATATTGCCCCTCCATTTATTGCAATGCATGCATGGGTGCAGCACTGCCGTACTATACTGATTTGCGTAGAAACCAAAGAGTTTTGCATGGAGAGTGCAACAGCCAGCAGTAAAGACATCTCCTATAGGTTAACTGCTCAGGGGTAGGAATGGAACAAATGACCAAAAATGACCTTGAAAAATGTAGTACACCCAACATTTCTGAACAGCTGCTCCTGCAAAATGCGCCCAAGAAAAAAAAACAGAGGGAGTAGTTTGCTATCAGTTATTAATGGTGTATTGACGGAGAGATGCTCGCCAAGGGTTTCGGGCCGGCGAGAAATTCCGGCAGCACGACGGCTCCGACGACTTCATCGGCACTTGGTGGTGCTTAAATGGTCACGGGGCGAGTTTTGGGCCCGAAGACGCGCTCGAAGACGCATAGAAAAAGGGACGGTGCAGCGACAGGACGGCGCGGCTGGGCAAGGCTGCAGGCGGCGGGACAGGGCATGGCGCTGCACGGCGGAAGGACGCACGCGCGGTCGCGACCATGATGGGGTCGGCGCGCAGCGCGGCCAGCACGACGCTGCAGAGGAATAGGGTAGGGTCGTGGCTATGGGACGGCTACACAGCGGCGACGTAGTGTACAGTGGAGGTACGGGGGAAGAGAGAGGAGAAGAGAGAGAGAGACACTACAGAGCCGAAATAGTGGGACCCACATGCCATACCAAGCACAAATTCAAACGAATTTCGGATTTGACAATTGGAAAACTCCCCAAATTGGGGGTGTTACAAGAACAAACCATGCACATGATTAATATATTCTTATTAGTCTCTTACCACCTTAGGTCTACCACGCCGTAAAATCATTTTGCTCTTGACAACCGTCATGAACAGCTGAATATCTACATCAATTTGTGAACAATGTACGTTTATGGATATCTATTAGCTATCTAAAATACTAAAGACCAGCTTATTGTTTGTTTAGCTGTGTTACTAGTTAACAGCAACAACACTCATATTAGTTAAAATTGCATTTCCAATTGTAAACTTTCAAACACACATCTCGTGACCAGAAAATTAAAGTTTTTTAATATGTACTGCAGCACATATACAATTATGTGGGAATCCACAGGAGAAATTTTCATTTGATACAACTGCAAAATTACATATAGTTTGCCTATCAGTTATTAATGGTGGAATATTGGAATTTGTTAGAAAATTTATATTCAGATACCATGTTGGTAAAGGTAAAGTCTAGCTAGGACAAGGGATCTAGTGCTAGACTATGTTGGAAAATCATGATCATTCTATCTAGTAGAATCAAGAGTTTTACTTCTTTTCTTCGTACAATAAATAGCTAGGTTTCCCACTACTATGGTCGTTTATCCATCCTTTTAGATAATCATGATCATAAACTCTAGTAGAATTAAGAAATAATAATTTAAATTAGCATTTAAAGTTAACTATTTTCAATAATTTCATATACAAAAAGGCTACACAACATGACTATAAGATGTTTTCTGATAACTCCGACAACCCAAGGTTAGTGTTCGGTAAGTGTGTCATTCAATCATTTTCTTGTTATAGGAAAAAGAGTAAATTGCACTGTAGCCCCCGGAAGTTGGCACCAAGTTTCACTTAGCCCCCGAAAGTTGCAAATTACTCTGCCGGCCCCTCGAAGTTGGCACCGTTATAATTGTGGCATTGAATCAATTTCTTGTTATTATATAAAAATAACAAGAAAATGTTACTCGATGGGCACTTTGTGAATCTTATGCTTTAAAGTGCGCGCGTGCTCAACATCCATTATCCTACGTGCAAGAGGAATATCTTCATTGCTAAGATATACAAAAATGTTCGAATTATTAAGTATTAATTCACTTAATTAGTGTCATAAATTTATTTTATGTAATAATTTAAAGTAGTAATTAAAGTTAACTATTTTTAATAATTTCATCTACAAATGGCTACACAACATCATGACTTTCCGATGACTCCAAAGCCCAAGGTGGGTGTTTGGTAAGTGTGCCATTCAATCATTTTCTTGTTATTATTATCAAGAAATTATGACACCAACTTCTGTGCATGCGTAGAAATGTTGGATTTGTCAATATTCCTCGATGGGTACATCACGATTCTTATTCTTTAAAGTGCGCGCGTGCTCGTGACTACGTTTATATTTAGAGAACATGGTGGTAAAGCTAAACTCTAGGACAAGGAATTTAGTGCTAGACTATGTTGGAAAATCAAGATCATTCTATGGAGTAGAATCAAGAGTTTTATTTCTTTTCTTCAATAACGGAATGTACAATTAATAGCTAGGTTTTCCACTACTATGGTCATTTATTCATCCTTTTAGTTTTAGCAATTCATGATCATGAACTCTAGTAGAATACATAAATTGATTTTCAAGTAGTAATTTAAATTAGCAATCAAAGTTAATTATAGCCAAGGTGGGTGTTCGATAATTGTGGCATTGAATCAATTTCTTGTTATTATATAAAAATAACAAGAAAATGTTACTCGATGGGCACTTTGTGAATCTTATTCTTCAAAGTGCGCGCGTGATCAACATTCACTATCCTACGTGCAAGATGAATATCTTCATTGCTAAGTTATACTAAACTTTTTCTAATTACTAATTAATAATTGACTTAGTTAGTATCACAAATTGATTTCTAAGTAATAATTTAAATTAGCAATTAAAGTTGACTATTTTAATAATTTCATCTACAAAAAGTGTACACATCATGACTATCTGATAACTCCAAAGCCCAAGGTGGGTGTTCGGTCAGTATGCCATTCAATCATTTTCTTTTCATTATCAGAAAATTATGTCACCAACTATTGTGTATGTATAGAAATGTTGGATTTGTCAAGATTACTTTACGATTCTTATTGTTTAAAGTGCGCGCATGCTCAACATCCACTATCCTACAAGCAACACGAATATCTTTGTTGCTAATTAAGTTGTACGGTCTACATGTATACAAGGTGCTTGAGATTTGTAAGAGTTCACATTTTCTTCCCAACTGATGCATTTTTTGTATATCAGATGTAGTCTCAATGATTTTTTACATAGTTTAATTTCCATATATATGTTTTACATTGGACATGAACTTTACGATGTATAATCAAAACTGTTGTTGTCACATAATTAGATTCATTCTATAATGAGGTAAAAATTAAGTGTATACAAGAAAAACCCAATAACATATGATTACTTTTTTTTCGAAAGAAGGAGTTATTCTTGTCATTTCTTACAAAATATAACAATGCATTGTAAGTTATTGGTCCAACAAAATAGATAAATAATTAATACAAATTAAAGTTATAACACGATGATTCATCTATGAAAAATATTGTATAAATTAAGAATATAGGTTATACAGAGATATTATATTCATTAGTTACACATTTCGTTCAAATATTTTGAATGATAGACAAGTCTACCATGTCTATTCATATATATTAATCATCATGCTAATTTTGTTTCTAACAAGATAACTGCTTGCTTAAATGGCAGGCCATGATTTTCTAAACTTCTTGCTTGATTATTAATCATTTATATTATGTGTCTCTTGTATTAATATATTTTGTTGGCAATCTTGAAGTGTAGTCTGAATGGATTTGTGTAACTTAATTAGTATCACAATATATTACCCTTTCTTTTGAGCACCTAGTATATACACGATGGAAATTGTTTACATGAGCAGGGAAAAATGGACAAGAAACACACCTGTGTTCTTGTACTTGGCTTGGTAATCCTCTTCTCTCACACTGTTGTGGAGGGTGGAGCAAACCAGGCTATTCTCTCACGCAAAGGACTGAAAGAAGAATGCAAACTAGCTGTCGCAGGAACGACTGATCCATCTCGTAGCGGTGTATCAGGACAAGCAGCTAGCAGTGCAAACTCTGAGAACACAAACGCTGGCACGTTAAGCGCTGGCATAGCCTATACCCCCACGGGTACTGCCACTACCCCAGACTCACACCATGATATGTCAGTGGATCAGTACCGGAGGATCATCCACAACAACCAACTTAACAAGCCGTAAATGATGGAAAGTTCAAAGTTATACGTGTTAATACGCATGGATCATCATCGTAAGGAATTCAGTAATAAATGCAGGAACGTCTATCCTGTAATAAAATTTTATCGTTTGCAGTAATATAGGTTGGATATTGTACGTGGTTGCTGGTATAAACCTACCCGGAGCCATCATACATATATGTTTTGGTGTCCTCCTCCATGTAACACAATTACTATAGAATAAATCAGACGCTCATGGGTGTCTACCGTATTGGCTAACTATTAATATTTGTTCCATATTCTTATTTTTCATAAGTTTATTGTTTGAACTCATTAAAAATCTATATATTCGTTCTCAATCTTTTTTCTTTTCCATATAATTCAACTTATTCGGATATCGATTTACACCCCTAATTGCCATTTATCACAATATATTAGATTATTATGAGCAACAGAATAATATAAAAAACTGCATTGGTGATGCTCTGTCAGATCATAGATGGTACACCTCGTAGGCTAGATAGCCTTTGCCTACATAGATGGTACACCTTCGTAGTAGTCAATCATATTTCTCTTTATCATGACATACTAATTTTTATGTAAACAGAATAATAGTGAGTATGTGTATACAACTCGTCCAACATGTCCATAAAATGAATGCATGCTTCCAAAGAAATATGATATTTTTTTTGCATAAAGAGAAGTTCGTCAACTCCTAACAGTTATAAACAATTAATTTGAACGATTAAAATACATTTCATGGTTCACCATCCTGAGGCATCTATGATTAAATATCAATGATTAAACTTAAGCCCATCTGAACAGGTTTTACTTAACCGTAGATTCTGACGTATTTGTATGAAAATATTTGGATATCGATCCAAGGAAAGTGATCATTAAAAGGTAATCATCACACAGTATAATCATGATTAATTAACAACAGGCTTAACATACTTAAAATAGCATGCATTTTGAAAATTTAAATAAACACATCATATAGCTCGACAGATCTCACAAACAAGCAAATGTTAACTCGTCTTGATCTTAGGTTTGTTTTTCTTTCTTCAGGTTCATCAGCGTCTATATTACGGGAATGCAAAAATAAACAATCAAAGCGAAAAGAAAGAATGATGCATGCAATGCACGATGTTTGCCTCCAAATTAATCAGTTATCACTCATTTACTAATAGCATTTTAAGAAAATAATCCCATTGATTCCATGAAGTGAAGTACAAAATAGGCTATTACAATATGTCTGTTATGCTAAACCAATGGTTGTATTTATTTTAATATACTCTTATGTATGAAATATTAATCTGATTATGTATTGGTGTGTTCTATAGTATTGATCTAGAGACAATTGTAAATTATGTGGTCCTCAAATATGTACAATTTGAGGTGCCGAATAACATGATGCTATGGCTAATTCCATGATACATAGGTAAAAAATCTGCCTGTCTGACACCTCGAAACAGGATGAATATATGTAGGTACTCAATGTGTAATGATCTCATCTATTTTTGTAGCCAAACATTCCGTAAACATGCTATTATAAATTCATTGTCATGTCCAGCATTGCTGCTGACAAAAAAAAAAAAGCCGTTCTGAATCATTTCACGAATTCTACGTTGCGCATCTGTCTGGTCTCAGTGAAGTCGTTGCAGAGGCAACAAGTTCTGGACATTGTCTAAAGAATAAAGCTTGCAATTGAATGTCGTGGAAATACAGTATGGGCGTGAATAAAGCCTCTGCGAACCTGCATACTGCAGAATATGGCCACGATCTGCACCTCTGCTGTTGCCTGTTGGTTCACGATCAAATTCAATGCTGGAACTTGGATGCATACCCGGATTGTGCTGCTTTGTAGTATAAATTTCTCAGGCTAACTTCTTGAATTTATCTACCACTCACTATAGCTGCAAAACTAAATAAATTTTCCATCTCATGATGTTTAAATAGCGAATACATCTCTCTGCTTGCAGCTTTTATTTAGCTACACTGCAAACCATTTTCATGAATAGCCGCTGTTTCCAACAAAAGCTAAACCTGCACATCATTAATAACCCAGTTATAGGCTATTAGCACCATATTACTTTTTATGTGGTATGCTATTTTGCTCTTTAACCTAGCTACTTCATGACCAAGATGCATATTTAAGGTAATTATCGCATGAACAGTAGTAATGGATATATGTATGTATTAGCTAGCAAGAAAACTCAAGACGGCAAATTTTATGTTTTTTCTTTGTTTATCTTTTAGCTAGTTAACACGAACTACCAAATTAATACTGCCCAAATATTTGTGCTGACACCCACAAAGTAATTTTCAATTGGCAAAATTTTCATTTAGTATGGAATAATATAAAAGAAAATCTAAAAATGTTAGATTTACGGTGATCGCTGTGATTTACAATATTTAGTCTAAAATTCATAAGCTGAAGGTGAAGTCTAGCAATGGGGATCAACTCAGACTGTGCAGCGAAATCATGTTCTCCTGTGGAATAGAATAAATCATTTGATTTTCTTTCTTCACTCGAAGATTGTAGCGAAGGAAATTCATTTGAATTTCAGCACATCATTAATAAAGTGGCTACGACCCATCTAAAATATAAATTACATAATCATGATCGTAAATTTGAGTAGAGGAAAAAAAAATTCGTCAGATAGCAATGCACAATAAGTTGTAGTTTTAAGTAACGTAATATAAATTATATATAGCATGTGAGTTAATTAGTCATACAGAAATGGAGGAAGGCAAAAATTAATTTCCTATTTTAAGTAATTTCATCTTCAAAAAAGATAAGACAAATCATGAATATAATATTTTTTTAATAATTCCGACAACCCAAAGTGGATGTTCGGTAAGCGTGTCATTCAATCGTTCTCTTGTTGTTGTTGGCAAATTATGTCTCCCACTAGTGTGTGGATAGATGTGTCGGACATGTCAAGATTACTCGATGATTGAATTGTGATTCTTATTCCTTAAAAGTGGAAATATATTTTAGAACTATTGCTTCACTGGCTCTTTTGAGAGTATGTGACATTAATTCTTAAGTGAACGGAACGAGAGAAGCTCATATATGCTAGTATTTAACCTAAACACGGACTCGGTAAGGTAGACAGCAAAATAAGTGATTAGGGAATTAATTTAATTCTTTTATATCATGCCACTTCCAGCCTGTTTTGCGTACGAACATATGATACCAAGTGCTCCACATTAATTCTCAATGTCATGCTCCATTGATGACTTCATGGTAAATTCATCGGCATTGTCAAAACAAATAGACTTGATTTTATGATCAATGAATATATTCTTAAGTCGAATCATCTGCGTCATAATTCATGAACATGTGGTATCAATTCCAGTAATTGTTGTTGTATAATGTGCGTTCTACAAGATAAATAATAAATATTTCGAGTCTTGTATAATACTTCATTGTTTCACTATCAGCAATGTATACTTTCTCCATTCGGCCATTACGCAAATATATATGTAGTTGCAATCAGCTAATGGCACATTCATTCATACACAGAACTTTGAAATACTTTATGCAAAGAAATTCGAAGAAACTTAATATTAGATTCAGCTAGCTAGACCAATTATGAGAATTAAGATATGCTCTCGTAAAGCATACAATGCATAATATAGTTTCGAATACTTCATTAATCTGTGCTAGACAATGCTAAATAAGTGATGCTAACGCACTGCATAGATTCAGTGAACATAGCATCCACGTCCTTCCATATCTTCATTGTCAAAGCATTCAACCCTCATAGTGCTAGCGAGGACAAGGCCTGGGGTGGCAGCAGCTGAGAAGCATTCTCCTCATCGATCAATATAGGGAACATATGTAGGTTTGCTAGCATGAAGTTGCTAGGGATGCACTTCAATTTGTTTTAACTTTTAAGCTAGGGATACAATGCGGTGAATATCTAGATGATTCCGAACCGGCACGATAAAGGGTTCGGAACAAGACTACAAGCGGGCAAGCGGCAGATATCATAATTTCAACATAAGGAATATTTCTCAACAACAAATAACTGTTAATTGAATTTACCGCAAGATCAAAACAGCCCAAACATGCAGAGAAGAGATTCATCTTGGCTCCTCCCGTGCCCGTAGCAAAAGGTATAGGTAATAACTACTTTGAATAATAGAGAAGCAAAAGGTATAGGTAAACTCTTGAAAGCATTGATATTTTTTTGATTAAAAAATGGCACATATTTCAGTTTTTAACAAACATAAAAAGGATGAATACATATGGTATGTTATAATTCCATCTATCTAGGTAGCAAAACATTCCGTAATGAAAAATACAATCGAAAGTCTAGGGATTCGGTATGACGAAAAAAGCCTGCATTCTGAAATACGGTGCCGTCAGGTCTCCCGAATTCTACGTCTAGGGATTCTTGTCGGTCAAATTGTTTCCGAGGCAACAACTTCCCGACAACTATGAATGAACAAAGCCTGCAAATAAGGGTTCTTAAAATACTGCTGAATGCCACTGTCTGCAGCTCTGCTATTGGTTCATATCTACCTTCATCGGCTAGTGCTGATTTCTATGCACGTATGCAGTGCGCTTATCCAGCGTGTGCTGCTTTGATTAAATTAATTTCTCAGGTAACTTCTCGTCGTTCATTGCTGCCAATTATAAACTAGCTAATTGTGTGCATTATGATGTATAGCTAAAGTATGCATAATACATCTATTGCCAGAAATTGTGTTAATTAATATGAGCGCTATATACTGCAAACAATTTACATGGATAGCCGCTATTACGACTGCAAGAAAACAACGTTTTTTCGTTGGCCAACAAAAAAACAATGAAATTCTCTATATATATATTTTTTAGTAACTAGCATCATATAAAATATAATATAAAATGTAGTTGGTGAGTTAAGTATATATAAATGGATTAAGATAATAACTAAATGTATCTATTTTCAAAGATTTTATCTATAATACGGAGAATGCATTTCAAAATAAGATATTCTTCTATAATTCCAATCACACAAATTGCATGTTCGGTAAGCGTGTCAATCAATCATTTTTCTTGTTATTTTCGACAAATTGTGTTACCCACTTCAATGCGTGCATGCATGTGTTGAACGTATCAATATATATTGACCGCTGTTTTGAGATTCTTATTCTTTAAAAGTGTTTGCGAACTCTACATCCATCATCTTGCATGCAATATGAATATCATGATTGCGACGTTCTCCTATATATATGTTATCATCCCCCCTCCTTCAGACATATATATCCTTGCAACCTCGAAGGTTCTTGTGATGTAAGTGTTCACATCTTCTTCCCATTTGATACATTTGTTGTTAAGTCAAAAGAGTTAACTTATAATTTTTCATAGTTTATTAATAAGGTTTGGATTAAAACTTTGCTCTACTTAAGTAATATATCATTTTTCTATTATCTAATTATATCCATTTTGCAATAAGATAGAAGCCATAGACAATAAAATGAAAATCATACGGTTATATACATATTTGTTACAAACATATGAATAGGTGTACATGTGCAAACTTGGTGGCTTATTGCACAAACATTATTGTTTTCTCTCAGGAGGTATCACAATTAATGAATTGTAAATGATCATTGAAACTTGTATTACATATAATAATTAATATATGTTTAATTAAAAATAATAAATAATATTATAATAATTAATAGCATATGTGAAATTAGTGGATATTCATTTCACATTTTGTTTAATTAGTTAAATGATAGTCAAGTTCATTTAATTAGAATCCAATGAAGCTTACTTTCTAAATAACAAGGCTAAGATTTGCTACACAATGTACTCGATCATAATCAATAATCTTTTGTATACTTGCAACAAATAAATGGCTGCACACACCTCATCGCTAGTTGGAACCACCAACCGTGACTGATAGTCTCCCTAATGGCCACATTGGACATCGCCACGTGTATTTGAGGCCTTTCTAAGAGAGATTTAGTCCCGATTTCTGAAACCGGGACTGAAGCCTAATGCACATCAATCCACAAGTGTTGTCCCCTGTTCAGAAACAGGGACGGAAGCCCATTCCGTATGACTAAACGCCAAATCCCCAGTAGTGCTTAACGCATAACCTATTTCTAGCCCTTAGCTATATATCTTTTAATACTACACATATATACATTCGTTTTTGCAGGTTTTAACTTCATATAATCCCCTGTACATTTTTATTATTATATTGACATTCTGGTAATGTATTTTGGATGCATTCATATATACTTGTATTAATTCTCCTACAGAAAAAATGATGAAAAACGTCTCTCCAAACGCAGGGAAAATATGGCCATGAAACGCCTCAGTCTTCTTCTAGTGCTTTGCTTCGTAGTTCTCTTCTTCTACAATACTGTGGAGGTTGAAGCAACACAGAACCAAGTGATCCAAGTTGCCATCCCACTAAAAGGACCGAAAGAAGCACGCAAACTTGCTCCTGCAGGAACGACTCCATCAACACAGACAACTATCCCAAATGCTGAGAGCACAATCGCTCGCAATGGAATCGCTCGTATAGCCCACACCCCGAAGTTTACTGCCAGTACCACAGACTCGCATCGTCATTGTACAGCGGATGGATTTCCACCGCACAGGCCGTAAGGATAGACTATGTCACTATCGTAAACGACGCAATTATCAATAAAGGATCTAAGAATCTTATATTAAGCAAGTCCTACGATGTACAAGTATTAAGCATCTTACGTGTTTACTGTATGCTGTAATATATTGCATATTGTATGTGAGTGCTGCCTTGTATTGAATAAACCTATCCTGTGCCTTTGGATATACTCCCTCTGTAACAGCCCAATTTCGGTCAAAATCAAATTTGGTTGAATTCAAATTTTAGGTTAAATCTGCGCTGACACGTGGGTCATAGCTCCCTCTCTCTCTTCCCCTTCTATTTCTCTCTCGCTCTCCCTCTCTCTTCCTCTGCCGGTGGGCCTACCGCCCCTCTGCTCTGCCCCTCTGCTCTGGTCTGAATCGCGCCGCTCCTGTCCTGCCGTGCCACGCCAACGTCCAGTCGCCACGCCGCTCGTTTCCTTGCACCGCTATGTGCGCCTTCGGGCTAGAAGCATCGCCCGACGCCTATAAAGCCGAAAGCATTCCCTCGCCGGCACCTTTTCTGTTCTTCCCCAATTTCTTCCCCGCGTCGGCGCCGAAGAAATCCCGGCGAATTCGTGAGCCATTCCTCGATTCCTCTCGCCCCGAGCCTTCTTCACTCACCCCTAAGCCTTCCCCTCATATAATTTTAGGGAAGCTGCCCGGACGAGCCGAGCCCACGGAGCCCCTGTTTCGGCCGCCGTCGTGCCCTTCTTCGCCCACCGTCTCTGCTCCGCCGCGTTCTCCTCTTTGAGCTCAGTAAGCACCCACTTCACCCCATGTTGCTCCCCGATAGCTTCCATAGCTTGTAGCTCCGTTCTGTTGCGTGGGCATCTCCGGCGAGCCTTCGGTTCCGCCGCCACCGTAGCGCCGCCGCCTCCGGCTGCCTCCGGCCTCGACAAGGGCGTCATTAGGACCATAGGAGGCTGTAGATGCTGGAGCACTAACGCTCTTGACCGAAGCATAGCTGTAGCGCCGCCGCGTCGCTCACCGCCACCGTTGGCCACGTCACCTGCCGGAGGTAGACGATGACGGAGAGCCGTCCGGTCCAAGCCAGACAGACGCGTTAGTAGTCACTGATCTATGGGTCCCACCTTCCAGTATTCCCCGTGCGCGCTATGTTAAACCGTGACATTGAGTACCTGCCGCATGGGCCCTGGCCCCACTGCACAGGTTAAGTGGAGGCGCCGCTAGGTGCAACGTGAACTGTGTGCGAATGCATCCCGCGAAAGTACACTTTTGGCGTAGCCACCTCGACCGGCGTGGGCTCGCGTGCGAATGGGCCGTGGGCCGCATCAGAGGCTGGGCCGGCTCGTTTGCTGGGTTGGCCCGAAGGGAATTAACTCATTTTCCACTGAATTTACCAGTTAATTAATCCCAGAAATTGATATAGATTTATCTAAAATAGTTAGAAACTATCAAAATTTATAGAAAAATTTAGATAAATAGTTTGGACCATTTCTAATTTTATAAAAATATGAAACCAACCTCTGTAAGGGAAGAATGGCACTGTTTAGTTGAAGGAGGGGATTTACTATATAAGAATTGGTTAAAATGGAATTAAGTGAATATAGTTATATTAAATAGTGAATTAAACCCTATAAATTCATAAGAAAATAAAATAGGTAAATAAATGTCATGTGAGATAAAGAACATTAAATAATTAACTTGCTTTCTCAAGAGCATTCCTTAGGGCATTAATTTGCAACAAATCAAAAAATTAGGGGCACATTCCTTAATAATGAAATAAGTGCTAATTTTATAAAATGCACGAATATAATTTAATAACTTAAGGTTACACCCTAAATATAGGAAAATTTTAGAAAATACTAACACCGAGGAACTTTACTCTGAATGTATATGTCGTATTTCGTCAAGCCGTCATTGTATGTCAACTGAAAACCCTAAACACCCAGTTAATACTACATTGTACGAAAGTGTATCATGCGTATAGCTAGGCTAATATATAATGTTAGTGTTACATAATAATTGCATCAAGGCATACTTGGCATATAATACGAAGATTAGAATCGTTAATCGATCTTATGCAATGATGCCGAAGGTACTGCTTGCATCCGTAAGTAATTATTGGATTGTAAGTGTGCTTAGTCGTCGGGGATCCTGAGGGGAGGTTCAGAGACGCTGAGGAGGACTTTCCACCCGAGCAAGGCGAGTTAACACTTACTCTTTAGATGTTTGTCTATATTAGGGAGAGATTGCGACTCTCCCTAGTGCGGATTAACATCGCTAATATCATGTTAATTACCCAGTTTTCCTCCATACTATATTGTTTATTATTAAAAATGCATGCTTATTAATCGGCTTAATTGTTAATCATGTAATACTTATACATGCCTGCCCTTGAATTGTTTAGCCGTCATGACTGCCTTGATTGTCATTACCTTTGTTAGCCTAAGATTAGTCTGGTAATCACTTTAACCCTACCTAATGGGTAAAACCTGTTTAGACTGGCTTAGGCTTAAACCAATCTTCTGGCAAATCGCCATGGAACGGTGAACCGATATTCACCAGTCATTCATTCCTTCATTGAAATTGTTATGACATGTGATAGTTAGGGCATTTAGTTGCATGTTGGGCTGAATGTGGTTGAGGGTATGATTATGTGGGATGTCGGTCTGGATTGGTCGGTTGGTTGGGATAGTTCATGTATGGCAAGGTCGATGACCGTGGAAGTAGAGAAGATTGAGTGGTGAGTTGCCCTTGGATGACATCCTGATGGATGATTAAGGCATAGGGTGCCTAGTACTGGGTTTAGCAAGAGCTTACCCAGGAGGAGCGCGGAAGAACATGCATAGCGGGGAGATCGCAGCCATCTGAGGGATGGTTCCAACGTAATGCGTGGCCATCGCGTGGAGTACGGGTCTTGGATCGCCAGCTGTGAGCGCTTTGCGGAGGCCTTCTGGGACCATTCTCGATAGAGACCGGCATGGGTCATCACCGAGGGTGATAAAGGTCACACTTCCCCAAGATGACGCTCGGCTAGTGATTGCTAGCAACCCCCTAGGCCGAGGCGGGCATGCCATGGCAAGTGTGGTCCACAACAGGATTGCCAAACCCTGGAAGGATGGCGTATCTAGGAAATGTTGGGGGCAACAAAAGTATGGTTTGGTGAAGTATGATATCGAGTGTATGTTGGTCGAGGCTTGGTTTGTTCAGGGTTGGTTGAAATGATCGGTGGTTTGGTTGGGGTTTCGGGATGTATTGTTTCGATGCTAAACCTTTGAGATAATAAGATTACTAATACATGATGCTAGATTCGGATGTTTTTAAAGTCATTTAAAAATTGGTCTTACCAAAATAAAATAACCCCTTTCCCCAAATAAAGCCTTCTATACAGTAATTGCACTAAGGGAAGTATTAACTAGCCAGCATTTGGATGACTCTGACCTTTCCTACTTACATTCCTTAGGCGAGGGAATCAAGGAGGATCTGTATGAGTGCCATGAAGACGATGGATAGGACTTCGGTGGACCTGACGAGTCTTAGGGGTTGCTTTGGTCGTTGCAGGACACTTAGCTGATAGGAGATTCTTTTGGGTACATATTTTAGGATAGCTGCAGTGCTCGGAACAATGTTTTGTAATATAAGGTTGCTGATGATTGCCTTACTAAATTCGCCTAAAGGCGTAACTTGGTATGTAATATTCAGGGATTTTATTTAATCGATGTGTGCTTGTATCGGCTACGTGATCTTTCGCACTAGTGTACCGATCCAGGGGCTAGTGCATGGGTTTCCGACTCTCAAGGTAAGATAAAATTGAGGATTGACAAAGCTGGTATGAGAGCATGTGACTGTTGGACCCATACGACTTAGAGTTCAAAATTAGGTAAAATTATATTTCCACCTTTTTACAATTATTTTGATGCTTAAAACATTACTTTAATACTCTGTCTACCTATTCTAACAAATTGTTTGTCAAAATTTTATTTTAGATGGAATGATGCAACCAGCACTCGTTCATTGATGAGAGGTCGACGCACGGCTACGAGGACCCACGTTTCTGGAACCAGTGGGTCCGGGGACTCCAGCAGCTATGCCGGTCTCTGCCTGTCAGTGAGAGACCGAGGTTCTTTTGGAGGGATGCTCGATCCCATCCTCGTGCTGCCTACCTCGTGCTGGTAGTCATCTACTACAAGGAGGATGAGGTTGAGGCACATAGCTACGACACCGAGACACTGAGGGATCACCTGCAGGCGGCGATCAACAACGCTACGATGGAGGCCACTACCAGACTCCATAGGGAGTACAGTGTCTATCTCGGGGGGGAGGGGGGCTATGCACTTCCGACAACGATGCATATGAGGACACTCCCCAGGTTCGGCAGCGCCTCTATGCCGATCCGGCACCAGTTGATCCGTCTGGCGCGCCTTCACGACGGTACTACTCAGGTGGTCGGAGCTGCGCTGAAGGAGATCAACCTTTTACACTCATCGCTCCGGGCAGCGAACAATGAGTTAAGGGCGGTGGGGAGACGGCTCCACCACTATGATATGATCCTCGCCATGTGTCGGGGATAAAATTACGGCCCATTGCCATGGCCCACTCCCTGACGGCCCAATCGAACAGCCTACCAGGGCCTAGCTCCCTGGAAGGTTCTATTTGGCCCATGTGCACTTTGCCGAACAGCCTCCTGGCTAGCATGGTGCGTAAAGGCCAAGTAATCGTGTTTGAGTGCTACTCGAACAAGAGTTCTGCACGACTACATGAAGACCCGGACGTTGGTTTCCCGGATTGGATTAGGAGTCGTGATCCCCAAGATTAGGAGATTACCTTAACTACCGTGGGTTGTATTTGGCATGTATGAGTTCGTTACGATCTCGTAGTTAGCCCGGCCCGATATTCCTCGGTAGGTCGGTTTGCTCCGTACTATATAAACAGGGCACCTACGGCATTTAGGGGGACCCCTGGCGATTAGATTTCACATACTACTCGCCGAGACCTGCTGATCTCGCCGAGTTCCACCTGTAATCCTCTTTGATATAAAGAAAGGCTGGACGTAGGGCTATTATCTCTCCTGAGAGGCCTGAACCAGGATAAAAACCCCCGTCTCCTGTCCGTTGCTGTTCGTGGTTGTTCGGCGTGTCTCCTATCTCACTTCTAAAGAACCTTGGTTGACTTGGGTCAATATCCCAACCGTCGACACCATGGCGAGACGTTAGAGGGACGCGGCGAGAGAGGCGCTTCATAGGTGCCAGCAAGAGGAGGCTCGACAGGTGCGGGCACAGTGTGGCCAGTGGGACCCATCGCTCTCACCTCTGGGCGGGATTATCCACCGCCGGAGTTTATGAGAACCACCGCACTATAATGCAGAAGAGGACTTTGCCGCCCCGAGCCTTGGTGGGGATTCCACGCCATGGGCTGTCTTCCTCAGAGAGGCACCTCAGGAGGAATCGCCGATGGACGCTGACAACGACTCTAACTTCAACACTAACATTGGAGGCAACGCTGCTCCTGCATCGCCAGCTCCGGCCGGCTCCGGGACCACCTACGAGGCCATCCTTCGCCATGGGCTTCGACTTCCTTCTAAGGCGTGCGCCCCCGCGTTTCGTCTACTCACGCCGTCGTCGTGGCTAGAGCTTGTAGTCTCTCTCCGTGAGCCTTATAACTGTCCGCCCTAGTAGATGATGGGCCTTAGCTATGTTGTAGATGGATGGCTGGTGTCCTAATAGATGATGGACATGTCATGATGTATGATGATTTGTCAGGCCCTAGTAGAGGATGGGCAAACACAGTGGTCTGTACTTTATTATTCTTTCCCCGATGTGGCAAGGGCTATCGAGACATGTTTTATTCCCTGTGATAATTATTCTACCTTGCCTTTGATGACATGGTTGATTGTGCTTCTTGTTGCATATCAATTTATTTTGTGAAAAAATCATTCATATTTATATTTACAAGCATCAACCGTAGATGGCAAGAGGTAGAGGAGCTGGTCGAGCTCGCGGTGCTGCTGTCGGTGCTGGCCGAGGCCGAGTCCGCGGTCTTGATGATATTCCGGCACCACCACTCGTAGATCCGATGCTGGGGCAAGTGATGGCTTATCAAGCCTAAATGCTTGGTGAAGTGCTCCGCAAGCGAAGACAAGTGAAGAACTGTCGCGGGATGAAACTTGTGTATTTCTTGGGAGCTAAACCCCCAATGTTCATCCACGCCACCGAACCCATGGATGCGGAGGACTGGCTACGAACCATCAAACGGAAGCTAGCCCTGATTCGGTGCCCCGAAGAAGACAAGGTGCTTCTCGCCACCCACCTGCTGGATGAAGCAGCTGCCGATTGGTGGAAGAACTACGACACAGCCCGTCATGGCAACGTTGAAGATGGCGAAGGTGCCGAGGAGGAACCAGTCGAGCAAGAAGCACAAGAAGGGCAAGGTGGAAACGAATATGAAGAAGTGGATGAGGATGGCCTGGGAGAAGATCTTCAGCCCATCGTGAACCACAGAAAGGATATCCCCTAGGATGAGTTCGAGACTGTCTTCCGTTCATTCTACGTACCCCTGGGAGTCATCCGGATGAAGAAACAAGAGTTCCGCTAGCTGAAGGAAGGAAACTCCTCTATCAACGACTACCTGACTCGATTCAACCAGCTAGCACGCTATGCTCAGGGTGATGTCGAAGAAGAAGACGAGAAGATCGACAAGTTCCTGGAGGTTATGCTCCCCAGCCTGCGTTCTCGCCTGATACTCCTGTATTACCATGATTTCCAGCACATGGTAAACAAGGCCCTAATCCTAGAAAACGAGATGAAGGGCTTGGAGATCACCCAAAAGAGTAAGCGGGCAGTTCGAGCTAGAGCGAGTCCAAGCCAGGGCATGGTGAATACCACTTACTTTCCACGCCCTGTGACCCAGCACCAAAGGATGCAATGACCTTACCGCCCCGGACAGAATTACCAGGGTCCCGGAAACCGAGGCTACCAGACCACGGGGAGGCCAGCTACTCCTCCCCAGAGCTACAGCCAAGCCACCTCCGTAAATATGGTTAATAGAGCTTGCTTTCTTTGTCACAAGCCGGGGCACTTTGTTGCAGCATGGCCGAGAAGAGAAGCGCTCCGGCATCGTTCAATACGGTGAAAACCCTGGTCAGAGGACAAACACCGCTAGGAAGGGCAATGGGACAAGGATCCGTGGCCGGATCAGCCACCACTGCTGGGCGTGGAAGGCTCAACCATGTCACCGTCGAGGAAGCCGAGGAGGCACCGAGTGTGCTGATGGGTACGTTCACGTTACTCAACAACCCAGTGCTAGTGCTTTTCGATTCCGGAGCTTCACATTCATTCATTGCACCACACTATGTGGATAAATATGGGCTGCAAACCTTCCCGCTAAATAAGACTCTGGTAATAAAGTCTCCGGGGGGTATGCTGAT
This sequence comes from Raddia distichophylla, assembly GCA_005191435.1. Lineage (NCBI taxonomy): Eukaryota > Viridiplantae > Streptophyta > Magnoliopsida > Poales > Poaceae > Raddia > Raddia distichophylla. The sequence goes on along the minus strand of SPJY01035105.1, from coordinate 736,442 downwards.
AGCCACCAGGACGTGTCTTTATGTAGAAATTAGGCAGGAGAATCATGGCTTTCGCTTTGATCTTATGGTCATACCCTATCGAGGGATTGATGTGATTATCGGGATGGATTGGATCCAGCACTACAAGGGAGTTATAGACTGTGCCCATAGAGAAATCAAGCTGTTCCAGAGTGGTTGTTACGAAACCATTTGGAAGGTAGACACCCCCTTTAGATGGGGCAGAGCTATCTGTTTTTTAAGGAGGACGATGCCGCTTTGGTGACAGTGGTAAAGGAGTATCTCGACGTCTTCCTAGAAGAACTACCAGGACTGCCACCGGATAGAGGTATGGAGTTTCCTATTGACCTAATTCCTAGAACTGCCCCAATATACAAGCCATACTACATGATGAACCTGGTGGAGCTGGCAGAATTGAAGAAATAATTGGATGAGATGCAAGGCCAAGGGTTAATCCACCCTAGTTCTTCACCTTGGGGTTCCCCGGCCATGTTCATGGATAAAAAGGATAAGTCCCAGCGGATGGTGGTGGATTATCGAGCTCTGAATGCCGTCACCATCAAGAATAAGTATCCTCTTCCTCGAATAGATGACCTGTTTGACCAACTAAGAGGTGCCAAACACTTCTCAATAATTGACCTTAGGTCAAGGTATCACCAAGTCCAAGTTAGGGAGGCGGATATACCCAACACAGCCTTCACCACCATATATGGACTATATGAGTATCCAGTGATGTCATTTGGTATAACCAATGCCCCGGCCCATTTCATGAATATGATGAAGAAGATTCTGATGGAGTTTGTAGACCAGTTCGTAGTGGTTTTCGTTGATGACATCCTAATATATTCCAAGGATGACGAAGAACATCGGAAACATATGCGCCTGGTCCTGGACAAGCTTAGAGAATATCAACTCCATGTATAGTTTAGCGAATGTGAGTTTTGGATCAGCGATGTCAGTTTCCTAGGACACATCGTATATATCCGTCGACGGAATCAAGGTGGACCCAGCTAAAGTGGCCACGGTGATGGAGTTGGTAGCACCTACATTTGTTACCGAAGTCAGGAGTTTCCTTGGAATGGCTGGCTACTATTGGCGTTTCATTGAAACTTTCTTGAAAACAGCTCGACCAATGACCTAGCTACTGAAAAAGGATAAGAAGTTTGAATGGACGGATGCCTGTGAGAAAAGCTTTCAGGAACTCAAGCAGCGGCTTACATCTGCCCCAGTGCTAGTGACACCGGACACTAGTAAGAAATTCGAGGTATACTATGACGCCTCCAAGTATGGTCTGGGGTGCGTCCAGATGCAAGAAGGAAGAGTGGTTGCTTACGCATCACGCCAACTGCATAGGCACGAGATCAACTACCACACTCATGACCTGGAACTGGCTGCCATAGTGCATGCTCTTAAGATCTGGAGACACAATTTGTGGGATGACCCTGTGACATATTCACCGACCACAAGAGTCTGAAGTATGTGTTCACCCAGATCACTCTTAATATGAGACAGAGAAGATGGCTTGAGCTGATCAACGATTATGGCTTGAACATTCAGTACTACTGTGGAAAGGCCAACATCATAGCCGATGCTCTTAGTAGAAAGTCCTAGAGCAATCTCATGAAGATCAATTCGTTTCCTGAACAATTAGTTAAGGATTTGAGTACCTTAGGATCGAAGTGGTCAGCCATGGGTACCTAGCAACCATGGAAGTCAAACCGAATCTACTTGATCAAATCAAGGAGAAGCACAGGGACCATCCAAGCACCCAGAGGATTGAAAGGCTCATCGCCAAGGACAAGAATTATAAGGTTTCCAATGATGAGCTTGGTGTACAATGGTTAGGGAAGCGGATTTTCGTTCCATAAGATCCGGCTCTGAGAGATCTCATCCTGACTAAATCACGTAATTCCCCTTACACCCTACACCCGGGAAGCACCAAGATGTATCATGACATGAAATTATGATTCTGGTGGCCAAGAATGAAAAGGGATATAGCGGAATATGTGGCGCAATGCCACGTATGTCAACAAGTCAAGGCCGAACATCAGCGACCAGCTGGACTACTCCAACCTCTCAAGGTCCTGGAATGGAAGTGGGAAGAAATCGCCATGGACTTTGTACTCGATCTCCCCAATACCAAGGTGGGATATGATTAAATCTGGGTAGTAGTGGATTGTTTAACCAACGTCGCACACTTCATACCGGTGAAGACTACCTACAAGGGGGAGAAACTGGCTGAGCTATACATGGTTAGAATAGTGAGTCTTCATGGAGTTCCCAAGCAAATTGTGTCGGACCGTGGGACACAGTTCACGTCTCAGTTTTGGGAAAATCTGCACTACGCATTAGGGACTAACCTGTCATTCAGTACTGCGTTCCACCCCCAAACGGATGGGCAAACGGAACAAGTTAATCAGATCTTATAGGATATACTAAGAGATTGTGCCCTGGAGTTCTCCTCGGACTGGGAAAACTGGCTGCCCTATGCGGAATTTGCTTATAACAACAGCTATCAGTCCAGTCTCAAGATGTCACCATTCGAAGTCTTATATGGACGCAAGTGTAGAACTCCTCTCCATTGGTCTGAAACAGGAGAAAATCATATTTTTGGCTCGGAAACCCTCAAAGACGCGGAGGATAAGGTCCGAATTATAAGGGAAAGGTTACTGGCCGCCCAATCAAGACAGAAAAGCTATGCGGAAAATCTAAATTTTTCTAGAATTTTTGGAAATTATCAACTATTTTAAGTAAATCCAAATCGATTTCTAGAGTAAATAAAGGATTTATTTGCTGCAAACCTTATTTACTCGCACTGGGCCGAGCCAACTCACGAGCAGTCCACATGGCTGATTCGGCCCACGGCCCGCTCACGTGGTGCGCGCCCGCACGGCCGGAAGAATGCCGAAGGCGTAATCCTAAAATGCGCTATGATGAGAAAGAGGCGCCCCACGGTTCCAAACGTTTCCACTTAAGCTGACATGTGGGGCCGGGGCTCACGGGACAGTGGCTCAGCACCAGGACTTCGAGTCAGCGTGTAAAGGGGAGGCTTGACTGGTGGGACCCACGTGTCATAGACTCGAAGCCCCCCAGTCAGCACGGATCTTGGCGCAGGATCCGACGGGCACGGTTCGTCGGATTCCTCTGGCTTGGCGGCGTGGCCCGACGGCGAAGGCGATTGGCACGTCGGCGCAACAAGCCATCTCCGGCCAAGTGCGTGTACGCACCCACATCTACGGTCCTCTACGGCCAAAATGGCACCATCATCGCGGCCAGGAACAGCCGGACATGGTGGTGCGGCAACGGCAACAGAGCCGAGGGCTCGCCAGAGAAATCCACGCCGTGGTAGGGATCTACAAGCTATGGGGATGCTCGAGGGGCTAGAGGGGGTATGGGAGGTGCTTACCAAGCTCTCGAAGGCGAACGGGAAGGAGCGGGGGTGATTGGCGGCGAGAGGCTCGGCGACGGCAAAAACAGAGGCTCCGCGGGGACGACTCCAGCGGCCGGCTCCCTAAAAATTAGGTGGGGGAAAACCTTAATGATGGGTTGAGCAAGCTCAGGGTGAGTGGAATTGACCATTGGCTCACTAGATCAACGGGAAAGTCTCCGGCACCGGTGCGTGGAAATTTGGGGAAGAACGGAAAAATGGACCGGCGGGGCGTGCTCGTCGCTTTAATTATAGGCGCTGGGGCGGGGTTGGGGACAGATGGCACACTAGATGCCACGGGACGGGACAGGCGTGGTGCTCGGCGCAACTGGGTGGCAGGACACAGCGCGGCGCAGCGCGGCGAGGTGACGCGCGCGGCGCGCACTTGAAAAGGGGCGCGGCGAGCGGCGCTGGCCAGGCTGAGCAAGGTAGCAGGCGCAGAGCTATGGCGGAGGGGACAGATGAGCGGCGGCGGCTCACGGGCAGAGAGAGAGGAAGAGAAAGAAAGAGAGAGAGAGAGAGAGCTGACAGTGGGACCCACTTGTCGGGTTGATTTAAAATTCAAATTCACGCGAATTTTCAAAATGCAAGTAATTTGGCAAAATCCCAAATTTGGGATGTTACACTAACCATCCTAGAGGAGGAGCTAGACAATGAAGGGCATCATGATGAAGGTGCCCCCTTCATACTCGTATGGTTCGGTACGCGTCGTAGCCATCAGGTGGAGGAAATCGTCGGGGAGGAGGAGAAGGGCAGATGGATCATGGATGTGACGGTCCAACATTGGTAATATACCTTCCCTCACCATCGCACAGCCAACGTCGCTGCCTCTGGTGATGCAGATTGCATTGGCTCCTTCAACCTTGAAGCGATATATAGTCGGTGAAGATTACAAACAATATACGTAGATATAACTAGGGTAGTGCAGCCAGTAGCCTAGCAAATTAAAAATATTTCAAACCGGGACAGATAGTGTTCCATCGGTGCCTGTATATGTTAATTTTCTAGGTTTTAAAACGGCTACTTTCAATGTACAGAAGACATCTATGTAGGTATATATATGTTTTTTTTATGTACCATGTGATCAAATTAGTCAGGTATCCAGAGAATGTGCTAATGATATTTTCAGTAGAAAATATGTGCAGCCACAAGTCGATGTTTGTTAGACTACACTAGCAAACCCATAATCTCATGTTTTATGGACTAGTGAGAGCAGCTGTTTTGTTATTTAAGATGAATAATTTTTAATTCCAGAGTAGCACCTGGCTAGGTTTGTGCGCACAATGCTTCTTTAATATTAATTAAACAGATTACGCAACTTATTAATTTCACTATACTTATTTCACTTTTATAGAAAGATCAATCCGGATTCTTGCAAGCCACGTTGATTACCAAGTGCTACCCTACATAGATAGGAAACATAAGTATGTGCAACTGATCGATATACGAAAAGAAATGTTAGTGTGGCGTGATTAGAGATGATTTTGTCTCTTCGGCTGACCTTTATACAAATTTTTCAGTTCTTCTGCACTTTTTTTTTTCTGCTAGTTCCAGAACTAATTTTTTCTGTATTATTATGTATAAATAATATATTATGATGAATGCATACTTTGCATACCATATATAGAGACATCCTGTCACCAATAAGAACAAAACCATGCACATGATTAGTATTCTTATTAGTCTCTTACCACCTTAGGTCTACCACGCGGTAAAATCATTTTGCTCTTGACAATCCATCATGAACAGGAGAATATCTACATCAATTTGTGAACAATGTACGTTTATAAATATGTATTAGCTATCTAAAATACTAAAGACGAGCTTATTGTTTGTTTAGCTGTGTTCCTAGTTAACAGCAACAAAACACTCATATTATTGATGGGATTTTAGTTAAAATTGCATTTCCAATTGTAAACTTTCAAACACACATCGGCTGACACCAGAAAATTAATGTTTTTTAGTATGTACTGCAGCACATATGCAGTTGTGTGAAAATCCACAGGAGAAATTTTCATTTGGTACAACTGCCAAAATTACGTATAGTTTGCTATTAGTTATTAATGGTGGAATATTGGAATTTGTTAGAAAATTTATATTCAGATACCATGGTGGTAAAGGTAAAGTCTAGCTAGAACAAGGGATCTAGTGCTAGATTATGTTGGAAAATCATGATCATTCTATCGAGTAGAATAAAGAATTTTACTTCTTTGCTTCATACAATAAATAGCTAGGTTTCCCACTACTATGGTCGTTTATCCATCCTTTTAGATAATCATGATCATAAACTCTAGTAGAATTAAAAAAAATAGCATTTAAAGTTAACTATTTTCAATAATTTCATCTACTAAAAGGCTACACCACATGACTATAAGATGTTTTCCGATAACTCCGACAACCCAAGGTTAGTGTTTGGTAAGTGTGGCATTCAATCATTTTCTTGTTATAGGAAAAATATGTCACCAGCTTTTGTTTATGCGTACAAATGTTGTATTTGTCAAGATTACTCGACGGGCACTTTCCGAATCTTATGCTTTAAAGTGCGCGCGTGCTCAACATCCATTATCCTACGTGCAAGATGAATATCTTCATTGCTAAGTTATACAAAAATGTTCTAATTATTAATTGACTTAATTAGTATCAAAAATTTATTTTTATGTAATAATTTAAATTAGTAATTAAGTTAACTATTTTTTAATAATTTCATCTACAAATGACTACACAACATCATGACTATCCAATGACTCCAAAGCCTAAGGTGGGTGTTCGGTAAGTGTGCCATTCAATCATTTTCTTGTTATTATCAAGAAATTATGACACCAACTTTTGTGCATGCATAGAAATGTTGGATTTGTCAATAATACTCGATGGGTATAACACGATTCTTATTCTTTAAAGTGTGCGCGTGCTCGTGACTACGCTTATATTTAGAGAACATGGTGGTATTTAAGCTAAACTCTAGGACAAGGGATCTAGTGCTAGACTATGTTGGAAAATCAAGATCATTCTGTGGAGTAGAATCAAGAGTTTTATTTCTTTTCTTCAATAACGGAATGTACAATAAATAGCTAGGTTTCCCACTACTATGGTCATTTATTCATCCTTTTAGTTTTAGCTATTCATGATCATGAACTCTAGTAGAATACACAAATTGATTTTTAAGTAGTAATTTAAAATAGCAATTAAAGTTAATTATACCCAAGGTGGGTGTTCGGTAATTGTGGCATTGAATCAATTTCTTGTTATTATATAAAAATAACAAGAAAATGTTACTCGATGGGCACTTTGCGAATCTTGTTCTTTAAAGTGCGCGCGTGATCAACATTCACTATCCTACGTGCAAGATGAATATCTTCATTGCTAAGTTATACTAAACTTTTTCTAATTATTAACTAATAATTGACTTAGTTAGTATCACAAATTGATTTTTAAGTAATAATTTAAAGTAGCAATTAAAGTTAACTATTTTAATAATTTCATCTACAAAAAGTGTACACATCATGACTATCTGATAACTCCAAAGCCCAAGGTGCACTACAAGAAGACTAGGCTATAGCAACACACCCTTCGCATCACATACCGGTTGTGTTGCTGGAAAACACACGATGACTATCTACTATAACACATACCTGCATCACATAAAAATTGTGTTGCAGGAAGAATATACTGCATCACATATTATGTGTTGCTGACACTTATGTGCAAAAAAGATATCTTAAACATAATCCAGCATCACTTAATGTACATGTTGCTAACTAATATAACAATACTAGTATATCTAAACAATATTTACCAAGGTAAACTTTAATGATTTAAATTTGCATAGGGAAGAGGCTGAGAAGGCCAAAAATCAACATATATAAGTTATTTCCAATTATCCAAGCATAATATTTTGAAAAAAATCAATTATTTGAACGTCAAACAAAGATTTTTTGCAACCTTTTTGGACAAAGAAATCCTAGCGGAATAGAAAAATGCTACGGTTGTGGATCGAACCTGAGATCTCCAGTTGAATCCTGATAGTCTTATCCAAACTCCAAAGGTTTGTAATGCCTATCTTCTGTACATAAACTCTATTTCTTTTTTTCCAAGGGCATCCTGTCCCTACCCAAATTCCCATCGCGACGGCAAAATACCCCAACGCAAACCAAGCCGGCCCATCGAACGGTTTCCCTTCACGGTTGGGATACTCGTGGGATAGGAGATCCCTTTCCTTCCGTAGTTCTCGACGAGGGTAGCTCCAACGACTGTTTCCACGCGCGCTAGGCCGGAACTAGTGGGCGGACGGGGCAGCGGTGGCGCGTGCTTCCGATTGGTGGCGGCAGGAGCTAGCGTCGACGAACAGGGCATCATTTACGGGCGTGGCTGTGGCCGGAGGTGCACAACAACACCGCTGTAAGAGGTACATCTCCAAAGTCGGCGGCGACAGTGTTGGATTTTTGTGTTTTTGCAAGGTTTTGCTTGCAGTTTGATTGAATTATGGTTCTTTGCGGTACAATTTGGGTTGCATTAAAGCTTGATTTAGGGAAGAAAGGAGCGATTTGGGGTCATCCACAGCTGTGTTTGAAGTTCTGGTTTTGCATCTGAGTTTTGTGTTGGAGAGGGAGAGAGATCAGGCGGCGGAGTCCAGTTTGGTGGCAGCGACCGACGGCGGGGAGAAGTTCTAGGATTTCTGGTTTTTTGTCCGGGAACAACAATGTCAAAAAAATATTTGGACCTGTGCACCATTCCACACATTTATTTACCGCGACATCTTGGTCTAACTTTGATGTGCCGCTAGGAAGCTACCACGTACATCCAGGATTCATTTCTTCCCTTCCACATTTGGGAATTTTCTGAAAACAGTTCGGTGTTTTATGTCACAGTAAATGATCTCAAGCTGGTTTCAAAGTGTAATGTGTCAGAGGAGATTGTTTGGAGAAACTCCATGAGCAATCCAGCCGTCCTGCAGTTGGTTTTGAGACAATGTACAGGCTGAATGTTGGAGAAGCCTGCAGTATCTCCATAAACCTGGTACACCGATGAAGCATTCATGTTTTCTGCAAATGCTGCTCTGACCGCATCCAACACTTCATGCAGAAGTTATTTTTCAAGCAATGACTCCTCAATTGCTCACATTGATGTCTATCAGACTGCAAGGATCATGAGCAATATCAGCTAGGCCCTGACTCCATGACCAGTGCTTCAGGTTCTGATGCACTTTTGAATGGTTTGGAGATACTGCATACTACAATTTCTTGTTCTCATTAAAGATACTACAGTTTTCATTGCAGATGCCATATTTTAGGAGGCATAAGTACAAAAAAGTTTTATAATTGCCAAGATCAAAATGCTGCACATTAGATCCATTTAAGTGGTTAAGTGCTTTGAATTTCGTTTGCAGCCTCAAGGCTGCTGTGCAAGAATGCTACTGTATGGTTGCTATGAATGTTATGCGGTTCAGTCACTTCTATCCATATGTCTCTGCTTAATCAGCTAGCCATGCATTGGGGAACCACAAATGCTCAAGTACTAATTCTGCCATGTCACAGTGATGAGGGATAGTGATTTGGGTTCACAAGCCAAGTTGAGCTAATGTCACGGCAACATTTTTAGCTTGGGGTTTTGCTAATACTCTACTTTTTTCATAGTCATATTAACTGCTTTATGTTATGCCCTTTCATCTATGCAACATGAGTCTTATTGTTAAGTTTTATTTCTTGAACTTGTATGTTGGAGTTGTCATAGAATTTAGGGTGCACCGTTTTGGTTGCATTGCTTACTACTACATAACCTTAAACAAGGCATGGTTCTGACACTATAAAAATGTGATGCACTGATTTGTTTGCTAATCAGTGCATTTTCTTGATCCCCCATGTGTTTCAACAGGAACAAGGTTCTGAAGGCTGTGCTCAGCCAGCTGAGCTCCATTGGGGGTGAGGTGGTGCCGTGCCTGCCCCTGAGATGGTTGCTGCTGTCAGCTCTACCTGGAGTATTTCAGAATTTCAGACAACAGAAGCATGCAGCTTGCTAGCTAGCTAGATTAGTAGTTAATCTGTAGTGTGTGTGTGATGGGGTATTATAAGGAGAACTTGTAATTTCAGAGCTTCCTTCACTGAATCTACTGAGTACTGATCATGCATGCTCTTTTTTATTTGGATTTCAAAAGAAATTTTCCTTTTCAGATTGTAAACTTGAATGTTTTAGACAAGTTCAGTGTCAGAAATTGTATGTTGAGAGCTTTACAAATCTTGAATGTCCAGAGCTTTAGAATTGAATTTGTTTGTTTTCAGATTGTAATTTCATAGCTCTGTTAAATGTTCAGATTATATCCATGATACATACTCGGATCTTCTGGTTTCATCCGATCGTGTCATATCAGGTCTTCTGATTTTATCCGGTGAAGATGATTTTATAAGGAGAGCTTGTAATTTCATATTGCAATTTCAGAGCTTCCTATACTGAATCTATCGAGTACTGATCATGCCTGCTCTTGTTTGTTCAGAAATGCTCTATTAGTACTTAATTGTGTGTGTGATGGTGAAATGCTCTTTTTTCATATTGTAATCTTGAATGTTTTAAAGAAGTTCAGTGTCAGAAATTGTATGTTCAGAGCTTTACAAATCCTGAATGTTCAGAGCTTTAGAATTTCTTTGTCTTTAGATTGTAATTTCAGAGCTAATTTCAGAGCTCTGTTCAATGTTCATATTGTATCCTGAACTTCTGGATTTATCTGTGTCATGTACTCATGTTGGTGGTGCTCGGTGAGCACTAGTGCTGAATACTGATCATGTATTCTATGAAATGGACTTAAATTTAATCGTGAATCCTCATCTTTTGAACCTTTTGTTGTCTTCAGCTTCATTTTTTTATTTATTCCTGAGATTGACCATTCGTTGTTTGTGTGTAATTCAGTGCTATACAGTATTCTTTTATAGCTCTATTGGTAATCCTAGTTCCACCAAATGTGAGATTGGGAATGAGTCATTCTATGGGTGCTTGCTTTCCAGTGGCCTGCCTCCTCCTCACCTTCCAAGTTGCAGGGCAAAACAAAAACAAGCCACTCTCTACTCTCTGATGATGCCGGCACTGTTGCAAAGAAGCTTCTCTGTGTGATATTTTTTTACAATTTTTTTTACTTTTCCAGAGTTGTATCTTATGGATTTTGCTAAATAAGAATAAGAAAACCAACATAAAAGCTCGGTCCGTGAAACCCATCTCCCAGTTAGGGCTGGAACTTTAGCTCGAAACTCGCGAGCTGCTTGGGCTCGGCTCGGTAAGAGCTCGGCTCGTTTGTAAACGAGCACGAGCCGAGCCTCATTTCCAGCTCATGGCCATTAGCGAGCCAAGCCGAGCCAGAGGCTGGCTCGCTCGGGCTCGGCTCGTTTTGGCTCGTTTACATGCTAATGCTATTTATTCTATCTCTATTGCCAAAAGGGACCATAAAATAACCTAAAACCCACATATGCATGCACAAGTCATTTTGGTACTCATATGTACAATGCTTATATTTTGGAATGATTAATGGCTTATAAGGTTGGAAAACTAACGAGCTGAGCCTGCTTTCCAGCTCGGACCCCTTGCTCAGGCTCGACTCGTTTCCACCCCTACTCCCAGTCACCCCTACCGTGAGTGAGCTTAGCAAGCCCGCGCCCTCGCTTGGCAGTGAGCTTAGCAAGCCCGCGCCCGAGCTTTGAAAGCCCGAGGCATGGACCCCGAGGGGCTCTTTTAGCCGACGAACAGAGTCTATAAAAGTAGCCGGCCGGATCACCTATAAAAGGAGGAGCCCCCATGAAGCAAGGCAAGTCTTTCGGATTCGCTCCATATGACTCGTAGCCGGAAGCATCCACTCCAAACAGAGCAAGTACAAGACAAGTCTAGTGTAATAGGACTAGAGCACGATCACTAGCGTAGGGATCTCCGAATCTGGGAGGGAGTTCTTCCCCTCTACCCATATTTATATCTGGTAAAAAAAATATGTTAGGATACGGGATGACCTACTACTCGATCGATCGTATTCGACCTGTTTTCATCCCTAAAAAAATATGTTAGGACGGTGGCCACTACCGGTCAAGATAGGTTTGGTTGGCTCTGCAAACAATTAAATGTGCTCCATGCAATCATTGGAAATCGACGATTTCCTGTGGGAATTCGAGAAATCGAGAGAAAACATGACTGAATTCGCATTCGAGATGTTCAAATGTGCATATTAAATTTAGAATAAAAAATTGAGATCGAATACATATCGCATATTACTATTCCCATATCCTAAATCCATATTTTTTTAATGGGCGAAAAATAATTTCTTCTGATCAGGAGTTTAAAATGGGTTGCATTTTTATGTTGTCACTTAGATTTTTACCTGCTGCTAAAAAAAAGTGTTTCCCGCTAATGTATTTTCCCTCTGCCGCCAATGCAAAATTTTCACGTCCTGTGTTTTCCGCTAATGTATTTTCACGTCTTGTGTTTCCCGCTAATGTATTATCACGTCTTGTGCCCCTTGTTTCTAACCCCCGAGACCGAGAGGCCGCCGCCGCCTGCTGGCGTCGCATCTGGTCGCTGCCGACGCCGCCGCCTGCTGCCGTTTCCCAGAGAGGCCGCCACGCCTGCTGCCTCCCGTCGCATCCGGCCGCTGCCGAAGCCGCCGCCTGCTGCCGTTGCCCCGAGAGGCCGCCGCCGCTTGCTGCCTCCCGTCGAATCCGGCCACCGGCGCCGCCTGCTACCGTCTTACCTCATCTACTGCTGGTCGGCCTCCACCATTTCTTGCGGTAACTCTGAGGCTGACAGGTTTATGACAACACCCTTTTGTTTCATGATCCATACAAATGTCTTTTTCATCTACTTGCGCCCAGAGTAATTTACAGATACAAATGATAATTTCGTAACTGAAAGGCTTGCCACAAACACCCCTTTTAGACAAGAAGAAAAGCCTTGGAAGTTGGAACTGTCCAGATCACGTATGCAGGTATACATCTATTTGACATTTCTGAATATCCTAGTCTTCAGAAGCTGTATGTACTCATCCTGGCCATTTGTATAATCCCAAATACACTAAAGAAAGGTTCCTGAAGTCCCAGAGCTCCATTTACAACTTACAAACCAAGCTGGGAAAATTTTGTTTATTGATGCCATGGCCATGCAGTTGTGATGACATATTCACGTTGTGTAGAGTCGGTACAAATGTTCAACTTAGGAATGGCCAGATGAGATTAAGCAAATAATTAATTTCAGAATCTTTATTTTCTGTGCATTTCATCACCGTACACATGCCTTAGATTACTGCTCGCCACACCATTCATTGCATTATTTTGTTGTAGCGTCATGAGGACATGTTCATTGATCCCTTTTATATATATATAAGGTCATCATGGTTCACCTAATTGGCTGAAATTTTTTTCCATTTGAAAATGGTATTACACATCCTTTTTGATGCAATCGCATAGTAATGAATTTCCGATATTTTTTTTTTCATATACTCTTCTCTATATTATTCTTGATATTGTTGTATCTCCTTTTGTCTTGTTTAGAGACAATGTGATCCTAAAAAATAGCAACCACACAGAGCAAAAGTATACCTTGCAACACAAAAAGAAAGGAGCAAACATGGACATGAGCATGTGGTATGTTGTATATACAAACAATCCAAAAATTACCACTTTATAATATGATCGAACTATTATAATATGTTTTTACCCTTTGCTTGTAGGCTGAGTTAGAAAATCTTGTGGAGAATCAACCTGAGTTGGCTGAAAATGGTGGAAGGTTTGCATGGGAAGGAGATGCATTGCACAAAGTATTAGGTAATGAAAACTCTGGACAAGTCCATGGTACGGGATTGCTTCCAATCCCTAAACAAGCCTATGAACAAATGCCACGTAGTTTGAAGAATGTAGAAGTTGCAACCTCAGATGGGTCATCACTCGATATGGAGACACATCTTATGCAAGAATTAAAAAAGTTACAGGAATATGTAACAAAAAAGATATACATATAAAAAAACAAGACAATTGATCGAAGAATTGCGAAACAGAGACACAAGGCAGGGAAACATAACACCACCAGAGGTAAAATATTTTTTGGATATCTTGTATTGAAATTTTCTAGAACCTCTACATCTTTACATCTTTACTGTAGGTGAATATTCAGAAAGATTGCTATGATAATTTTGAATCCCATCAAATACAATCTAAAAGAAAGGTATTATCAATTTCTTGATCAAGTGATCAAACCATGCTGTTGTTTAATCATTATTTATTAATTTCGCAGAGAGTAGAGTGCAATGTAGCGGATCTAGATTTCTTGACGACCGGACAGCAAGATACATCAATAGTAAATTTTTTATTATTACCACTATTTATTTTCGTACATTATTATTCTAGATTGTGCCCTATAGAAATCTTGCTGTTAATAACTTAAATTATTGTTGCAGATTGTGTACTCTAGATTTAAATTTAATATGCATTAGTAATCCCTCAATATGCATTAGGAACATTGTGATCGTAGTAGCAATGAAGGAATGCATCAAGAACAGTCATCACCACTATGTGCGACCCGTTTTGCAAATGAACAGGTAAATGTTTTAGATTGAATCTCTTTAGGTGCATTAAGAGATCTCTAATCAGTATAAAACTACTGTTACATAATTTATTAATATTTGATAGTTCGACTGCATACCATACTGATGTAATCCTATCTATTGATTTTTAGGATGGTAAGTATGGGAGGAAGTCTATAGATTGTAGTAAAAAGAACACGGGACATGCAAGACTATAAATATAAAACTTTCTTCATTGTCAAACATAAAACATGCATTTATATTTTGGATTTAACACCATCTATTTTTGTTACATATAGCATGGTAAGAACCTAAAGTATCATGAAAATAATATGAGCAAGGGATATGACCATCACAAGGATACTTCTCCATCGGCAATGAAGGTAATTTAGGAACAATAATATTGTTTTGTTATAAATCATGGTAAATGCAGTTTAGGGCTTGGTTTACTAATGAAGGCTTAATTTTAAAAAGGTTGGAACCATCGTAATGCTCAGGACTACCAATAGATATCTAAATAAAATGAGTGTAGCATATGCTACTTTCTTGAGTAGTAATCCAGATGAAGTTGTTAATGGATTCAAGCTAGGGAAGGAATATTGAAAAGTGTGTGTAAACCATCCTATCGAAGATCATGAGATACTACCAAGGTCATGGGGGAACTACAAGACAATTGGCCAAACCAGAGGAAAAGCAATTGCTTGGCCTTCCATATTTGTATGTTAATTAATTGTATCTTTTTTATTTCTACCATGTTGTGTATGCCTTATATATTCACATCCAGGTGTCTCATGTGTTTTCTGGTTATTTTTGTAGGTTGAAAAGATTAATGGTTGAACATATTTTGGATCATCCATCGGAATCGGAAAGGAACATGAATAAAGAAATTTACTGATATTAGTCCGCGTAGAAATTTCATATCTTTATTTTTTCTATGTATTCATGTTTTTATTCTTTCATGTTAGGTGCTCATGTTATGATTTCTTCTATTTTATTTTTACAAAAAAACAAGGTACTGAGAGCACATATAAACATATTCGTTTACTTCCAATAATGGCGTCGTTACACTTTTATTTCAATCAACATACGTGTAATCCTCAATCTTAGGTTTTACTTTTGTCAGTATGGTAAAATTGGATATATGAAAATTGAAGTATGATACAAGCGACTTTGAAGAAACCTCTCAGCTTATGATAGTGAGGTATGTAATTATTGCCTCTATACAAAGGTCTTACCTACTTTTAAATAGATAATTTAAATAGTTGTACTTCCATCATAATTTAATCGCATACTTAAAGTTGTATGTTTATTGCATTAAAGTACATGTTGCTACTAGTCACTATTATTATTTTACTAGCAAACTGCTTCGACGGGAACTTCCCCATTTATAACATCATTGCTGTTTTATTTGGCAGAGGGAAATTATATGGTATTGAAGAAATATACGACCATAGATCGTATGATGAGATGTGATGCGCCACAGGCACGAAGATTCAGCTAATTTCATTACATATTGGCCAATACGTTGAAGGGTTGTTATGTTCTTAGGTTCCTATGTTCAAATCATGGGAAGTTTTGTATGTGTCAATATTGGTGTGTGATGTCGGCTTGTAGTTATAAACTTGTGCAGTTTAGTGTTTGTATGGAAAGTATTGTACAATAACTTATTTTAAATGCAATGAAATATTTCTTTTAGATCATTGTTCATATTTATTTGTATTATATTATCGAATGAAAATGATATTTAAATTTAAGCCAAATAAATCCAACAAAGAAATATAAAATAATATTATGCATTGACATTTAGTTGTGTTGCAATAGGTCATATATGTGATGCTGAGAGATTTTTCCCATGCTTTGCATACATGTGATGCTAAATTTGTGTTGCTGCTTTGCAACACATATACATATGTACAACATCATATGGTTTGTGTTGCAGTGTAGAGTCCAGCAACACCACCTATAACATCACCTACATTATGTGATGCTAGCAATGACTGCAACACATATGCGTACATATAGCATCATATGAGCATGTTGCTATAGCCTAGTCTTCTTGTAGTGAAACTCCACCACGATGACCGCTTGCCTCCTGACGCCGCTCCGCCCGTCCTGCGCACCGCCGCCTCCCGCCGCCACGCGCACGCTGCACGCCATCAACACCTGCACCTCCGCCGCGGCGCTCGCCCCATCCGTGACGCCATTTTTCGCCACCCCCGCATGGAGACGAGGGGCGGCGGCGGCGGCGAACACCATGGTGACGAGTGGCGGCGGCAAATGCGGAGAACGTGGGGCGGTTTCGGCGGCGGACTCCAAGGCGACAACGAACCGGCTGCGGCAGTGGCTAGGATTAGGGCTTCTCGTGGGATGGAGCTGCTCGTGGGAATTGGGGGAGAGTGAGGAGGGAGAGGAATGTTCTGGCTGCCTGTGCTTGGAGATTGGGATTGTGGACGCGTGTCAACAATCAGGCAAGGTCTTTTTAATCTGAGAAGGACCCGGGTCCCTCGAAATTTCCTTCCTGGCGTCCTTCACCACCACAGCCCCTCCTCCACCGCATCCGCCGCCGCCCATCCACCACATCTTCCTCCGCCCATCCTCCACCATCTCCTCTCCAACGCTGCCTTCCTCTTCCTCCCCCCAAGCACCGGTCTCCTCCTTTGGCCTTCCTCTTTCTCACTCTCAGTAACAGCGTTCTCTCTCTGCCACCCGCCTTCCTAAGCGACTGCAACATCCTGAAAATTTGATGAGTTTTATATTTTTTGTTTATCTTAAATAGTTGCAAAATAATTAAGTGCGAAGAAAATACATGGAGTTCATAGCAATGAGCGCCGGGCAGCCGGAGCCGCCTCCAGTTCTTGCGTACGGCGTACCGCTATTAATTTGCTTCGTGTTTCGTCCTTTTCTTGACTCGCTGCCTCTCACTCTCTGCCGTATCGACCGAACTGAACAGCCCGGATGCTGCTCGTAATGACCAAGTCCCGTGCTTACAATATACGGAGTATTTACGTAGGACCTTTCAATCTTCTAAGGGCCACCAAAAATTTATCCAATGTCCAATTCACTCTAAATAAATTCCTATGGTTTATTATTAAATCTATTTCAAATAATGACATATTTTTTATATGTTTATAATAAATTTTTAAATAAAACAAATGATCAAACATGAGTCGAAAAGACAATAGCGACTTTGTCTCAGAAACGGGTGAGTATTCAATTCTCTCCTTTGTTCTCCGTCCTGGCCAATAGTGCCACAAATTACATCCCCGTTGATGGCATGTGGTGTGGCGCCATATGAAAGGCTTGCCCAGCCGGGTATGCCTCTGCTGTGCTTATCCTCCACGCGAGTGCCCTCTATCTAGCTTCTACCTACTGACAACTCCCTACGTCTTTCACTAGAGCACCGCGCGCCTCTTTCTCCAATTCGAGCCACCAGCTGCAGGCCGCTGCAATCTCTCCTCTTCCTCTCTGCTCTGGCTGCTGCTCGACGAGTCAGCCGTCGCCTGAGCTTGGCAAATTTTGTCATCAGAGGCAAGGAAGACGCCGGCCGCCGCCTCCCTGCAGGTCAAGGTGGTTTCGACTTCGTCGACGATCGAGTGCATGGATGGCCCATCTCTTGCCCCTCCTATCTTCTACGTTTCCTTGTCTCGCTGCCGTGGTTGCTTCACCGAGCTAGCAGACCAGCAGAGCTAGCGCCTGCGCTGCCAACCCCATCGTACCATTCTCCTTTGGACACGCACTTCACTATGTTGTATCCTTGGCCAGCAACACCATCACCATGCCATCAAGAAGTGCAACATACAATACAACTTCCTCTTTGTTCAAGGGAAGGCCAAGTCCCTCCACCGCTCGCTAACTCTGGCCATTCTTCTCAAATTAGACCTAGAAAAGGCCTTCGATTCTGTCTCCTGGCCCTTCCTTTTTAATAACCTCCGTGCTTGTGGGTCTGGGGAGCGCTAGCGTGATTGGATCTCCCTCCCTCGCCTCCTCCTCCTCCCGCGTCCTTATTAATGGGTTCCTCACAGACACAATTCACCACAGAAATGGCCTTCAGCAAGGTGACTCCCTTTCTCCCTTCCTTTTCAACCTTACCATTGAACCCCTCGTCGCCCTGCTCCACCATGCCGCCGAAGAGAGTTGTCTTTTCCCTATCTGGGGAATGCAAGCGAACCTTCGTGCCTCACTGTTTGCAGATGATTTTTGTCAACCCCACTCAAGATGATATCTCCACCTTAACCCTCATCCTAAGTGATTTTGGCAAAATCACTGGCCTAGTAAAGATAATGTCCAGCATAGATAACTTAATGCATATCGCCGTATGCATCTTCGAGCACCATCCCAAGGAGGTCGTCCTCATCGCCGAATCCATTGGCCTCTTGCTTCGGGCTATCAACGGCCATCTTATCGTCGCTCTTCTCCTCACAATGAAAAGCTTTCGGCTAAACAACGTGCACCTCGGACTTGAGTTTCTTTTTCTCGCCATCTTTGTTGACGTACTGTTGGTACAGCTTAACAAGGTGCTTTGGGGTTCGGTAAGTTCGCGACCAGTGGCCCTTGCCACCACAACGGTAACACGGCTGTGAGACTTGATGCAACTTATTTTCAGAGGGTTTCTGCTGGACTTCCCCTTTACATTTTCCACCTTCCTTTCCCTTTTAAATTTTCTTCTGCGCACCGAGACGGTTGCCTTGGCCCTTCTTCCCTTTTTCCTTCTGGCGGTGCCTACCGCTAGAGGAACTCTGAGCATTGGTGTGCGCTTCAGGCGCACCCTTGGTCCCCGTGTGACGAATATCTCATTATACTTCTCTGCTTCTAGCAGAGTCAGTATAAGATCAGAGTGTTTAATGAACTTGCGTTGATGATACTACAGCTGGAGTATCATCATCGAAGGGTGAAAGGTGTGCAAGGTCTTATTGATCATCTCCTCCTACGAGATTTTTTTCTCGCAAAACTTCAATTTGGAGGTGATGTGATATTTCTGGCCCATTGTGATTAGAGGCCCGTTTGGCCCATGTGGAGTGGTAGTGGTGGAATAGTACCACCTTGCCAGTTGAGAGAAAGTTTACTCAGTATATAAGGCCTGTTAGGTCCAATCATAGCACCTCGGGTTAACCCTTTTGGACGAAGCGAGGCCGAAAGTCCAAGCAGGTGCTATGCATGCGTGGGCCAGCCCCGTGGGCGGGCTGGGCTCTAAGCGAATTTGGGCCAGGGTGTTACAGGTGACCTTGTGGATAGCAAAGTTATAATCGGCCACAGTCTTAAAATCTTGAAACCGTAGTTCCGACCATTCTCTCTGAGCTTCTGGCAAGAATGTTTACATGCTGGTTGTAGCGCTCTTTCAGGGAGGTCCACAGAGTCAGAGGACTGTCCTCCATCATATACTCGGTATTCAGGTCCGAGTGAAGATGGTGGCGTATAAAATGCAAGGACGAGTACTTGATCATGACAGGGATAGCAGGTTTGCCCTCTGTAGGAGGGACAATGGTAGCACCAAGGGCGTGGGCGCTCAAGTAGATCTTGAGATCCATAGCCCAAGTCAGGTAGTTGCTCTCATCGACAACGAGTGGGGCAAATTCCCGTTATTGATGCAAGACATGTCCTACATAGTTATGCATATATTTACTTCAAGAAATATAACATGGTATTTGCGATAAAAATTAACAATTCACCAATTTGCAATATTAAATAAGACTACGGGTCTAAACAGAGTATATTGTAGAAAAGTGAACAAACAATTAATTTGCAAAAATAAAAACTACAGGCCTTAATTACAGATAAGTGCAAAATAAGTGAATTTACTAGTAAGCAGGGAAATAAAGAATTACCAAAAGTAAATCTGCAGGATTTAATGCTCACAAAATTAAAATTACAAAATATGCGGGATTTTTTAATTCGGCCCATAAAAGCGCCGGTTCGCCCTTTTATTTTTCTAGCCGCCCAATTAAATTTTAGCCCACATAAGGCTTGCCCAGTAGGCCCACCGCGCCACACTCCTCCTAGGCGGCTAGGGCGGTTGGGTGGCAGCGGTGGCCCTGCCGTAGGTCGCGGAGCCTGTGGCGTGTAGTGGCCGTCGCGGCACAGGTGGTGCGGGGCCAGCACAGCTCAGGCGGCGTGGGGCCGGGGCTGGCGTGACACAGGCGGCGCCGGGCATGCCGGCGTGTGGCAAGTGCCGACGCGACAAAGGCGATGCGGGGCTGGGGCCGACGTGCGGCGAGGCCGTGGCCGGCGCACGGCGCGACATCTCCAGGACGACGCGGAGCGCGGGTCGGCGGCGCCGGGCTGGGGCACGGCAGCGTATGGGGGCGCACCGTACGGCGTGCGGGGCGCGGTGCCTGGTTAGGGCATGGCGCCGGTGGCGCACGGGGCGCGGGGCCGGCGCGGTAGGGCATGACGGTATGCAGCGCGACGCGGGCGCGCGATGGGGCGCGGCCTGGCCATCTACATGACGGTGATCTGCAGCGCGGAGTTCGGCCACAGGCCATGAATCAATCTTCTAGCAATTAAGCAATAAGTAATAGATTGAAACCAAGACCGACGATCTACTAGATCGAAAATAACAGATCTGTCTGCGATATCGACATACCGTTGGTGGCAAACCTGAGAGCGATTCGTGCTGATAACGTGTTGTAAAACAGCCGTTGCATACACGCAAACACAATCACAATAACAGGAAACACAGATATAGAGAGAGAAAAGCTAGACACAATAATCTTTATTGATAGATCTCTCTTGTGTATAAGGGGTTTCATATATATAGCCTAGTTTACGTTTAGTTTTGCCCATAATACTCATAGGGTTTGGAATGGGGTTCCGGCCTATAAATCTCCTAGGGTTATAACAGTAGGTTCCTAGCCGGCTTCCAAGCACGAGGGCTAGCTTGGACCAACAGGCCCGGGCCCAGGGGCGTGCGGCCTGTTCGACGGAACAGGGCCCTCAATTTAGAGGGGCCCCGATATTGCATAGCAGACCCAGGCCGTAGGCACCAGGCTGGTGCAGCCGTGCAGGCCATCTCCGCATCTCGCGTGCCCCAGGCGGCCAGGCCCACTGGCCCAGGCCATCTCGCGTGCGGCGTGCCCCAGGCCCAGCCGCCCAGGCCATCGGCTGATCGCGCAGGCCTCCCTCCCAGACCCAAGCGTACGAGACCTAACCCCCAAATCCCCAAGCGGCGACCATGGAGGCCTCTCCCGTCGGCGCCGGCGGCGCCGGAGCGGCGGAGCTGTGGCGCGCCGAGGCGGCGCGGGCGTTCCAGCACCACACGGCCTGGGCATCTACCTGCTCAACCTCCTCATCGGGTTCCTCTCCCCCATGGTCGACCCGGAGGTCGAGGCTCTCGACGCCGGCCCCGCCCTCCCCACCCGCGGCTCCGACGAGTTCAAGCCCTTCATCCGCCGCCTCCCCGAGTTCAAATTCTGGTACACGCTTCCTGCTCTGCCCCCCAATTTCTAGCCTCGCCCCGCCCTTTGATTTGGATACTATGCTATGCAGGCCGTTAATTATGTGGAATTAATGCTTGATTTGTTATTTGTTAATTACAGCTGCTATATGTACTAGGCAACTACATAAAATACACTCCTTTAGTGTTAGATTTTGATTGAACCAATCTTTTTTTTTCTGCAACGTGGGATTTTTACCCTGATTCCATTTATCAGGAAAACGGGATTGTAGAATTGTTTTGTTTGAACCAATTATTGATGCCGGTTGGGAAAAACTGCTAAACTAGTCAAGATTTACCAAGCAACGAAATGTACTTAGTTACCATCACTGAATAATTCGGTACCAAAACAATAAATGGATAGGTTTACGCAACTACAATACATCATTTCCAATGCCTATCCATCGCCGATTACTACAATCTTTACATTATTATAGTTCTATTTTTCTAGAGAGATAGGCCACATTTTAGAGTTTGGCATAGGGCCCCGGATTTTGCCGGCCCGGCCCTGTGGACCAAGCCATCCGAGCAACTGTGCATTTTGGTGTGAGCCGACTTGGCATGCAGCCATGGAAGCCGCCGTTGTTTAGGCCACCCCGAATCTCTCTCTCTCTCTGTCTCTCTCTCCCCTCACGCAGAAGAGCTCTCTCGCATCCAATGTAAAGCATAAGGGGGTCTAACGTAATAAGTTCTGAGGATATATTAAAATAAAATTTAGAAAATTAGACAAATTGGAAGAGAAATAGATCTTGTTTTTAGAAACATTATAATTTTTTTCACAATTTTAGGATTTTTATTTTAATAGGTATATATAATAGATAAGCTACATACTTTAAATAAATGTCAAAAACATTTATCCGGCTTGCCTGGTCGGATCGGCCCGAGGGGAGGGTAGGCATCTGGCTTGGCTTTGGCCCAGCATGGTGGGCAGCAGTTTGGTATGTGCGATCTACTTGCCCAACCTGCCGAAGGGTAACATGTTGTGGGGTGAAGTGGGTCGACGGGGTAATGCGGCATGACCCGAACGATAGGGAGGAAAGGAGGGCGTGACGGCTTGGGCTCATCGATAGGTGGGTCTCACCTGTCCGTGACCCATAGCAGGGAAGGAGGCAGGGGTGGTTTGGGAGGCGCAACACGGAGGGCGATGACTGGTGACAATGGGCATGATGTGACGAGGCGGTGGGAGTGGGTGATGGGGTTGTGGCGACGGCCTAAACAGAGAGGCAGCAGGGTAAGCAAAATAGAGGAGAGGAAGGGGAATACTATGGCACACCTGGATTGGTGCGTGGAGGTATAAGGGGGTGGCACAACATGAAGGTAGGGGTGGCCGCGCATGGCAGCGCGGAGGTGGCGCTAGGGTGGGGGAAATGGTCGGCGAGCATGAGGGAGGTGAGAGGCATACGGCGACGCCCTCAGCTTGGCCCTAGTGCGGCCAAGGCGGCCTGACGACATTGCCGGGCAAAGGGGAATTGTAGGGCGACAACGGTGACGGACTCTAGTGATGGCAAACATCGAATCAACCTACGCAAACCTAGGGATGAAAAGGGACAAGAAGAAGAGAGTTATACCAATTAGTAATGGTGGTTCAACGTCGTTTGGCAGCGCCGGGGAGGGCTTTGACGAGGTTTCCAGTGAGCGATTCCCTGTGGTACGACAATGTTCTTTTGAAGCAAAGTAGCAAAACAGAGCCATGCGAGATCAACGATGACCAACAAGGAAGATGGAAAGGTCGAGGAAGATTGCCTGTGAAGAATGGCGAAGAAACATGGAGAGAGAGGGATCACCAAGGATTTCATAGCGAGGGAACAACAAATCAGCAGGTTTCCATGGTTTCCATGCCAGGAGAGTGTTTCGAACGAGACGGAGGGATTTAGGGACCTTCCATAGGATAGTTGACTTAGCTTGCAAGTTAAGCCGATGAGGAACGAAAGAGGGGAGAGGAAGGAAGGATGGGAGTCGATGGGGGTGGGGGAGACAGAGAGAGATCGAGAGGGAGAGGGGTCGGCGTATGGGAGGAGAGAGAGAATGAAAGGGAGAGGTGGAGTCCAATCGCAAAAGGGATAAAAGAGGGAAAATGGATACTCAAAAAATTATAAATAATATATGCTACAAATATATTCATGCAATTAAATTTTTAAAAATAAAATTACATGGTAATTATTTATTTATTTTTTTAAAAAAAATAATAAAACAACTCTTATTTTGTTGCGCAACCTTTTTATTTGAATCGAATTAGTTTTTAGAAATAAAATTGATTTTAGAAGTAACATAGTTATTTTTAAAATATTTTTCATACAATGCAATGCTGTGATGCATGAGGTTTTATTATTAGTTTTTTAAAGATGAGGTTGCTACAAACTTACATGCCTTAATTATGAGCGATGATGGGAGGAACGCAATTTACACATCATGCCGCTTCACGGAAGCTAGCGGTGCTTGTTTCCCTTTTGAGTAATGATGGATTGGAGGATTAATAATCGGATTGGTTGGTTGAGTCTGCAATTTGATTGCATAAGTAATTTTATGTTGCCTTACAATTTATCTTACACGTAGCTTGTTAGTACTTATACCAGTGATGTTTACGCGCCTATGACGTGTTGTCCAGACGGCGTCCGGACGTCACCGGACTGGGCTAGGTGGTCGTTGCACCAAGGTCTTTCTAGCGAAGGGGTTCCTCTGGATGGGTCCGGTTGACCCTATTTCTAGGGTTTGGTCCCCATCGAACATTGTCTGTTGGGCACCGGATTGTGTCCGGTGGAGTTTTTTTTATAGGTTTGTTCTTCTATCGTTGTCTAAAAACTCTAGACTACCGTTTTGTTGCTTCAGCGAACGTTGTCCGATGGCTGCCAGACAGGGTCCGATGGAGCCGCTTGATGTCATGGCATGAGGTTGCGCCATGTGAAGCAACCATGAGAAGCACAACGTTCGGCTGATTGCGCCGTGCTCTTTTTGAGGAAGGGGTTCCTCTGGACGGGGATGGTCAGCCCGATAGTATGGTTTGATCCTATTCGGTGAAAATTGTTTTTTCAGGGTTCGTTGTTCGGTCGCTGCCCAAAGGCTCCGAACTAGAATTTTGTTGCTTCAGCGGACGTTGTCCCGGTGGCCACCAGAAAAGGTCCAACGGAGTCGCTCGGGACGGGGTCCGGTCAGCCCGCTAGTAGGGTCTGGTCCTATTCGATGAAATTTGCTTTTAGAGGTTTGTTCTTTGGTCGCTGTTCAGAGGCTTCGGACTGGCGTTTAAAATGGTGGAGGCGGGATTCTAACCCTAGGCTTTGGGGTGAAAGCTAGCTTAGCTAGCCAACTTGGCTACCAAGGCACGCGCCTTGTTCAATCTTATGGGGGAAATTTGTTTCTAATGTTAATTAAGTATGAACAGACTGATTTCTTTTGACGCGACGATCGAACGACCAGTGTTTTCTCGGCGACGTGATGTGTTTGTAGGCAGTCTATTTGGATTTTTGTTAGACTTTTGTGTCGAATATGTGTATAAGTAGGTTACACGGACTCTGTGTTGTAATAGGCATGGTTGCTTTAAAGTTAGAGTCGGATTCTAGACAGGCCTCTATTATATAAAGGGAGGTAGCCTTGGTGTAACCCAAAGAACGACTTAAAAATATTAGTGTAGGCGAAAGCTGAACTGTGTTAACAAACATCGTGTCTACTGCTGTCGTTCTTGATCCTGCATCGGCATAAATCTTGACAAGTGGTATCAGAGCTTGGTTGGCGAGGTTGGCCATGTGAAAGATATAGGGGGAAACATGAGATTCATGCACACACGGGTGCCACGAAAAACGCCCTATCGGCGCAAGGTGGAGCATGGTGGCGATCAACGATTCGATTGGTGGTGTCGGACACTTCAGTCAGGAGGTTGAACCGTTCGATGGGCTACCGTTGGCAAGAATTGACCAGATGTGGCGATCGGGCTAACAAAATAGCCGGCGAGGTCGGCAGACTACGGCGACAACCTCGGCGTTCACGATCAGACCGACAGGCGTGGAAGGATGCCGGGTAGATCGGAACGGTGGGAATAGTGATGCAACCGGATGTTGCATAGGAGGCGCTGCATCACGTCACTGAGGGCGAAGCTATGGCGTGGATGTGGATGGCCAGGGTGCAGCTTGTTTTACTGTGCACGGATGACGTGGTGCGTAGTGGTGGGCTGGAAAGCCTGTTTGAGAAAGTAAACAGAGTTCGGGTATAAACGATTTCAAGGTGGTGAAGGCCATATTCTTCAAGGTGGAGTTTGTTAGGTTTTGTCGGATATGTGTACAAGTAGGTTACATGGACTCTGTGTTGTAATAGGCAGGATTACTTTCAGGTTAGAGTCGGACTATAGCTAGGCCTCCTTTATATAACGGAAGGCGGCCCTGGTGTAACCCGAAAAACAACTTTATAATAGTACTATATATAGACGAAAGTTGAACTGTGTTAACAAACATCGTGTCTCTTGGTGTCGTTCTTAATCTTGCATCGGTGTAAATCCTAACAAATGGTATAAGAGCTTGGTTAGCTAGACGGAAGATATAGGGGGAGACACGAGGTTCATGTATACACGGGTGCCGTGGAAAATGCCCTATCGGCGTAAGGTGGAGCATGGCGGAGATCGACGATTCGATTGGTGGTGTCGGACACTTCGGTCAGGAGGTTCGAATCGTTCGATGGGCTACCGTTTGCAGGGATTGACCAGATGTGGCGATCGGGCTAACAAAGTTACCGGCGAGGTCGGCAGACGACGATGACCTCGGCGTTCACGATCAGACCGATAGACGCGGAAGGATGCCGGATAGATCGGAACGGTGGGAACAGTGATGTGACCGGATGTTGCATAGGAGGCGCTGCATCATGTCACTGAGGGCGAATCTATGGCGTGTGACGGCGTGCTCACCGCTCAACCACTGCGGATCACACCCCTGGTCAGATTCTCTTGGTAGCTAGCCGACCAGCTGAGTTCGGTTCGATTGAGCGCTGAACGCGGCAAGAAGCAACACACGGGATTTACCCAGGTTCGGACCCCCTCGCGGGTAATAGTCCTACTCCTGCCGAGCCTTAGCTCTTTTGTGGTTTTGGTTGAATGAAATGTGGTTACAGAGTGCTGTCTAAAACTTCGAAAAAACTCTCCCCTACCTCGATCTCTCTCCTCCCCTTTTATACAAGCCTTAAGCTGGCGGAGAGAACCGAGGGGGTAGGCAGTACAGTGCCTTTGGTACAGTATCAAGACACGACAGGAGAGACGAAAACGTGCTGCCATGGAGTCGCGCGGCGCCGCCCTCGCGAGCTCCGCAAGTGGTCACTGACCCGCACAGTCACACCAGTGAGGCTGCGGGTGGGGCCCAGCCTGCTCCTCCTGACGCGGGCGGCCATCTCAAGCAAACCTTCTCTCTGCCGGTCAATTCTTCTCCGCCACAGTGACAGCTGCTCAGACTTACAGGGGTCACTGTAGCGGTAATCATGTCTTCAGCTGTCTATCCGCGCGTGATGTCGCATTAAATGCGTTCGTCCTTCGCAGCAGGGGGAGCCTTCGCCCGGAAGACTCCTTTCGGGACGTTCCCTGCCGCACGGGCCCCGCCCGACACGTGGGGCCCTCGCCTGGTCTTCAGAGGGGACTCGCCCACACGCTGGGGCCTTGCTCGCCCGCCTGACGCGTGGGGCCCGCTCGATACGCCGTGGGGCTCGCCCACACGCTGGGGCCTTGCTCGCCCGCCTGACGCGTGGGGCCCGCTCGATACGCCGTGGGGCTCGCCCACACGCTGGGGCCTTGCTCGCCCGCCTGACGCGTGGGGCCCGCTCGATACGCCGTGGGGCTCGCCCACACGCTGGGGCCTTGCTCGCCCGCCTGACGCGTGGGGCCCGCTCGATGCGCCGTGGGACTCGCCCACACGCTGGGGTCTGAACGCCCGCCTGACGCGTGGGGCCCTCGCCCGGCGCCCTG